>RJWT010019100.1:0-18552 GCA_004365215.1 Cuniculus paca
GAATAAAAGGATCAGGAAAAGATAATTTGAATTTTCCTACAATGAGCCAGCTCTTGTTAAATTTGCCTCTCATAAATTGTAGCAAACTACTTTTCGTGTAATGTTTTATTTATGTAATTCAGTTATTCAAAGGTGGTGGTGAGGGATGTGAGTACATCATTTTGTGTGGCATTTCAAATCTCTTTTGACAAAACCTGAAGAATTTTTGTAATAGGAAAAATTCAAAATTCCATTAAGCCTCTTTTTAAGAAAGTAAGGAAGGAAATAGGTTTAGATTATGTTCGGTCAAAAGAGGCAGAGAGTGGACTCCTAGTAGTTGTGGGAAGCTGAATGTTTTGTCATCAAAAATAAAGGCAAAGGCTAGGTAAGAAGCAGTGTGCAAGCTGGGCTGTGGGAGTTGGTAGCCTTAGAAGACACCCAGGAACAAGCCTGTGGGGAAATACTAAGCCGGGCCCACTCACATCTCCTACTTGCGACATGCAGTGGCATGGTGAACACATGGATCCAGAGAACCATGAAAAACCCAAACTCTTTTGACTGTCTGATAACCTAAAGGAAATCACTACCTTGGAAGGATACGGAACTGGCTCCCAGCTGGAATTTGCTGGAAGAAGTAAGGGTCAACTAGTGCTCCATGGTGCATTAAACATATGCAAGACTGGCAATCACACTGAAATGGTGTAGTTGGGCATCCGATGTCTGTGCCGAGCAATCTTGCTAGTGGTGGGGTTCAGGGAGACTTATCAAGAGCTTTTGCAAAGCTACATTATATGCATTAGAATGGCAATGACTTGAATACCTTATTAAAATTGCATCATCATGTTCTATTGGGAAAGGCTGCTCTTAAAAAATGCAAAGAAGTTTTGTACATCTAGGTATCAGAAATTGCCTGAGGGCTCATCTAGAAATGTTGAATCCTTGTATTTCCAGACATCATTAAATAGTTTTACTCTATAATTAACATGATGTGAAACTCCAGAACTTCAGGGTAAAACACAAACAAAACCAAAAATAAGCTGGAATATTTGGTGAATATCTCTAAGTCTTTTAATCCTATGACTCCAGAAATATTTTAGGTTTCATAGTGCCACCCCGTTTTTACCTACATTCCTCCATTAAACTCTTCCAGATTTTTCTTTTTATATTAAGGAGATGGGGTTGGTGGAACTCTCAAATTATTATACATTTAGAAATAAACTTAAGAGTAAAAAGAAGATATAAACACAAAATTTGAGAGCCTTTACAAATTTAGCTTCAATCTGCATTCAGATAACACTATGTACAAAGGGATTTTAAGATGAGGTTACAAGGAAAGAAATATCTAACTACTTCCATTTGTTCATCTAGGCTGGATAGTCAATTTATTCATTACCGATCTAAAGCAATAGGGTTCAATGTGACATCTTTTCTCATTCTCATGGAAAATAATAAGCTTTCCCAGAAAAGGCAGCCATGCCTTAAGTGTCCATTTAGATATGTTACCATAAAGTAGATTCGAGTCATAGAACATAATACCCATGAAATTGAATATTAAGGAAAATGGTTAAAAGGCAACAAAAATTGCTCTTTGGAAAAGGCAAAACATTGTCTTGTAACAATTTGTTGAGATTTTTCAAAATGCAGGCTTTGTACTGTCTGTGAAAGATAAGACCGGTCAGTATTAACCAAGTTACTTTTAATTTTTATGGTCTACAAAATTTCAGGGTAAAAAGATGTATGTTAATCATGTTAAACATTTTTTAAAATTTATACCTACTTGTAGATTAAGAAAGTGAGAAAAAAACTGGTCAGCCAGTTTAGTGTACTTTAAACATAGAACAGTAACATATTTATCTCTTTAAAGCAGTCATATTTCTATGTGATACTGTTAATTTTGTACTACAAATGTGTACTACACGTGATTAGTTTATATATGTAACAAAAAAATAAAAAGGCCTCTTTTAATTGTACCATTGTTATAATGCTATTATTTACTTTAATTCTAATGAAACGAATTTAAAAAAATAATTCCAAGATTCTTTAAAATTTTAGGAAAAGTCTTCTTGAATATGTTGTATCCTAACTGCTCATTGTTCACATTGGATTTGTTTCTTGTGGTAAGTGATTAGGACCTGATTGTTTTTGAATTGCCTACTAAAAATTGCTTACTTGGCTGTTTCAGAAGCCAAGGTGGCTGTGGATCCAAAGAAATTTGTGTATTTCAGCAAGTAAATGTTTCTTTAGTTGACTGCATGAGAAGGGCTTTTGTTTTAGTGTTAGGGACAGCAAGTCTGTGAATCCAAGGTATATGATTTTGTCTATGCCATACATTCACTGCAGGTCAGTTATATATGTCACTGTGATCATTACTCCTGATACGTCAGATTCATTGAATTAAGAAACACCTAGCAGATTAGTGAAGAATGCACGTGGGTGTGTCTGGGTTGGTTCTGAAGTCATGGCCTTGGTTACTACAATATGATGCAAAAATAAAAAATCAAACTTTTGTTGGAGAAAAGAGCCCATGGAACTCCTGCTCAAGAAGGAATTGATTTCCCAGGATTCATTTCACCATGCTCAGCTATCCAAGCCCTCAGAGGCCACTGAAACCATGTTCCAGGGGGTTTGGCTACTTCTTTTGCAGAATGCAAGTGTTGTAGGAGTCAAGGAGGCTCCCACCTAGATTTTGGAGGAGGGCGTTGGAGCCCAGGCAAAGAATCTTTGAGAGGACAATTCATGAAGATAAGGGAATGAAGCTGAAGGTGTAGTGGAGAACACAGGAGGTTGGAGGTGCCAAGACCATGTAACATCTGACAAGGAAAGTTGCAGAACATGAGTGGAACTAGCCCAAGAAAGAGGCCTTCTGTGCTGCAACAGAGAAGGCTACATGGGTTAGGCCATCCATGTCCTTTGGAACTCACATATTCTTAACATGTGTCCCTGATGCTGGATATGGAACTGTAGGATTTAATGCTTGCCCTGCAGGTTTTGGGACTTGCTTTGGCCTGATTCTTTTCTATCTCCCAATTCTTCCCTTTTAGAATGGAAATGTTTAGTTTTGCCATTGTACCTTGGGATTATTTAATTTTTTTCTTAAATTTTTACACTGGTTCACAGCTAAGAGTCTGATTTGAATCTCACAGAAGACTTGGGCTTGGATTCTTGAAAAGTATTGGAACCTCTGAAACTTTGAGAAAGGAATTATTGTGTTTCAGGTTGCACAAGGGATAATCGTATTATGTTAGAATTATGGACTTGCTGTTGTCTTCATTTGGAGATTAAATGTGGTTTGATGAGATGTTTTGAGTGTGAAGTTGAAGGAGTCAATTGTGGTCATCATATCTGATTTGTTGATTTTATGGATTAAGTGTCTAGTAGACAAGAAGAGTATGCACCTGGGTGTGTCTGGGTGGGTCATTGTGGTTTGGCTTGATGTACACTATATGGTCCCATGTTGGTTTTGCTCTGTTGCTGTTCCCTGCTCACCTCCCAGTGGCCATAAACTAAGCAACTTTGCTGTGCCACCCCCTTTTGTCTTGAAGTCTCTTCCTTGGAGCCAACTGATCTAGGACTCCATCTCCTGATACCATGAGCTAAGTTAACCTTTTCGTCCTTTAAATTGGGGTGTCGGGTCTTGTGGGTGAAGGGATAACTAGCTCATAAAGTCAACTTTGGCTGATGGAGTACCACCAGCTGTTATGTTTTCAGCTTCTCTGGTTGAAGGAATGAAAGCTTTGGTAGATCTCATAGTAGCAATTATATCTTTGAGTTCAGGGGATGCCCAGGTCATTTTTCGCTAATATTAATTGGCCAAATCATGTAACTTTGCCCAGATACAAGGAATGCTTTATGTGCATTTCTATAGTGTACCCAAATATGAGCTTCAATAGAAAGTGCTAAAGACTGTCACCTTACATTCAAACATTAAGTAAATTTTAAATGATGTTACATGGTGAAAGACCATGTATGTTCACCCTCACTTTCCATTTTTTGCTAATTATTTTATTCAGTCATTTAACAGATATTATTGACTACTTACTGAGTAGCAAATAGCTGACTAAATGTTTGGTTAAAATAGTCAAGAACAGAGAAATAGATCTTGCCTTCTTTAAATTTGTAGTTTACCATGGGAGACAGGATGGATTGTTTGAATTTCATTTCATTTACCTGCAAGCACACTTTTCTCTTTAAACATTAAATTATTATCTTTAAGCTGCTATCCAGCATCCATTTCCCCATTCTGCTGTCTATCTGTAACAGCAGAACCAGATGAGTGATGACATTTCCTAGTATCTTTGTTGGAAAAGGAATTTGAGAGAAAGTCGGTAGAACTTCTTGGAAGACCCTGAAAGAAGGAACGGGGAGACAGCATGGGCCCTGTGTTGTGATTTCTGTTTTGTATGCTTTAAGCCTGAAAATCAGAATCTGGCTTAGGGTGCAAAGAAAACTTGAAGATGGATGTCACTTCTGAATCCTTGAGGAGTGAGAAGCTGTCATGCCAGAGTTGGACTGCTGACTTCCAAAACTACCGTAGGAAAGCAGAAATATTGCTAAATATGCTGTCATTTGCAGTCTTATTTTCTAGAGATCAGGACACCAAATTTCTATCTATGCACCTATCTATGTGTCTATCTATGTATCTATCTTTTATTTACTTTGTATTGTCACAAGTTGGCAATTATTATTGAACATACACATATGGGAGTTGATACGTACACATATCACATCTTAATACTTTTTTCTTTCTTTTCTCCTCTTTTCTCTCCACTCTCCCTCTGTGTTTCTCCTTCCCATTTCCAAAAGATCTACCTCTGTGTGTCCTATACTCCATCTTTTACTTTGCTCTTTAAAGTATTTGTACTTTGGATTTCTCATTTAAGATAAGCCATGTAATATTTAACCTGCTTTATCTGATTAATTTCCCTTGGCTTCAAAGGGTAACCATTTTCCTACAGATGACTCAAATTTAGCCATTTTTGTGGTGTAGTATTCCATTGTGTATATATCATTTTTTTCTTATTCATTTTGAATATATAAGTCATTCAAGAACATTCAAGAATTAGTAACTGTGAGTTGTAGTGCTGTAAACATGGGTATGCATGTAGTACTGTAATATGATGTCCTTAACTCTTTTGGAAAGATACTCAGAAGAGGTATAACTGGGTTGAGTAAAATTTTTATTTTCTGATTTTTGAGGAATCTCCATGCTAGTTTCAAGTTGTACTTGTTTACATTTCCACCAACAAATGTTCCTTTTCCTTCACAACCTCAACAGTATTTGTTGTTTCTTGAGTTTTTGATGATAATCATTCTTTCTGGAATAAGGTGAAATCTTGGTGTTGTTTTGATTTGCATTTCTGTAATGACAAAAGATGCTTAATATTTTTTATATACTCATTGGCCATTTGTGCATCTTCTGAGATATTTATTCATTTCAATTGTCCATTTTTACTGGGGCCTTTATTTTGTTGTTCTGTTTTATTAATCTTTTGAATTCTTCATATATTATACATATTAGTCCTCTATCTGGGGTGTAGCTGGAAAAATATTTTTGTTTTCTGTAGGTTGTCTCTTCATACTGTTGATTGTTCCTTTGCTATGCAGAAAGGTTTTAATTTAATGTAATCCCATTTGTTGATTGTTAGTGTCACTGGTGTAATTGGGATTTCATTCAGAATGTCCTTGCCTATGCCTATGTCTTCAACAGTTTTACTTCTTTTATCTTTCAATAGGTTAGGTGTTTCTGTTTTAATAGTTACACTATTAATTCATTTTTATTTGATTTTAATAGCAGATGATAGATATTGGTCTAGATTCCTTCTTCTACATATGAATAACCAGTTTTCCCAGCACTGTTTGTTAAAGATGCTATCTTGGGGATGTGGCTCAGTGGTAAAGTATTTGCCTGGCATGTATAAGGCACTGGGTTTGATCCTCAGCACCACCACCACCACCACCACAAAAATAGAGAAATAGAGAAATAGGGAAAGAAAAGAAAAGAAAAGAAAAGAAAGAAAGAAAGAAAGAAAGAAAGAAAGAAAGAAAGAAAGTTGTCTTTTCTCCAACACATATTTTGGCCCCTTTGTCAATCATCAGATGGTAAATGTGCCTGGATTTGTTAATCCACTTGTATATTTTTATGCCAGTACCATGCTATTTTTACCACCATAGCTTTGTAATATAATTTGAAATCTAGATTTGTAAGGCCTTGTGCTTTGGTCTTGTCCAGGATTGCTTTCACTATTCTAGGGCTCTTCTTGAACAATATCAAATTTCTGAATACTGCATTGTCTATTTAAAACCTTCATTTTACCAGGTACCTGAAAATAAGCCCCAATTATATCTGAGAATTTTACTCTAAGCCTTAGGCACTTCTGATATATTAAACCTTTCAGGGAGAGAGGATTGTGCAGTGCTAGTATTTATCTTCCCATGTGGCCATTTGCCTAGATATCCTCTCTTTTATTGGGAGTGCTTTTAGTCTCAGGTCTTCATCATCTATTTTTATGTATTTCTTTGGCCCATAGAATAGATTTAGCCTCTCTGCCTAGATGCTCCCCAGTCATGAGCTGTTCTCCTGGGCCCCATGCCCAGTGGGAGGAAGCACTCAGCAGTTTCCCTCCTCTGTAGCCTCTAGTTTGGTTATAAAGGTGCTCCTAGCTTTCAGATTTCTCCTCTGAGAGCAATGGAAGCCCTTTCATTTGCCCTCTCCAGTTGTCAGAACCAGAGCCTACCAACTTGTGTGTGTACCTTTGACTCCTTCTCTGTGTGCTTAGAATCTTGTTTTTTAGGATGTCTGGCATTGGGTGTGGGTTAAGCAGTAGATTGAAGATTGCATTTCTAAAGTGTTGGATTTTAAAACTACAAAGACAACAATTTTGAATTGTATTTTCCCATTTTTTCAACTCCAGTAATCCTCCCTTCAGATAATAGATAACTTATGACCTACCGGTCTGATGTGGGAGGACCAAAGGGAATACCTGAGACATATATTAATTCAAACAGGATCCTGCCACAGAAGGAAGGAAGCAAAAGGCAGTTGAGTGTGGCTGTGCTGCATAACACAAAGAATTGTGGGTGCTGTGGAAATTAAAAGGTACCCAAAACTGGGGTCTAGAGCTTGGGGAGAGATGGAGGAGGTGGTATTTCTCTGATCTGAAGGATGAAAAGATGTTTACCGGACAAAAAGTATGGTGCAGTTGAAGAATGGAAAAATCTAGTCTGGCAGGAGTGTGGGAGTGAAGGGGTGAGTGATAACATGCCAGGCAAGTTTCGTCACTATTCGTGAATGTTGTATCATTCGGTTATTAAACACATTCTTTGTCCCACTGGACAAACTTTGGAAATATTTAAATCAGTGGTGTTACCTAATCTATATTTTTATAATATCATTTCCACTACAATATGGTTTAGATAAGGTTAAAAATGGACATGGGGAGATACTTTAGAAGAGATTTTCTGGGTGAGAGATTATACTATGGTTGGTCAGATTGATGGCAGAGACAGAAAGCAATGAACATAGGTGAGACATTTGGGAGCAGAATAGTGTGAGACAATAGCTGTTGGCTCTTGACAACTATTTGGCTATGTGAGCCAGGAATATTTAGCTATCAAGGTCAACCCCACAGGTCCTCCAGGAGCAAATGAAATTTAGAGCAACAGAAACAAAGCAGGTGGGTGGAGTGATCTTAGGGTTAATCATCAAAACGGTCTAAAATGTCATTAACCATTGAATCTGAGACGTTAATTAGAGAATTGAGTATTGTAGAGTGTAGAAATTAGGATTGAAATTAAGTGACAGGGAGATATTGGCAAATCAGAAGTGTTTTGATTCACCCTGAGGGGAGGATCCACTGAGGGAGGGAATGTAGAATGAGAAATGAAGAGGGCCTAGCATCAGTCTCTGAGGAGACAGGGTATTTAAATTTGGGGAGACAAGAGGGAGTTTGAGAAGTGGGTGGTATATCAGTCAGATTTCCTATCATTAGGCCACAATACCTGACACCTACATCTTCGAGAAGAAGTTTAATTTGGCTTGTGTTTCGGGGACTTGGTCCATGGTTTACTGGCTCGCCACAGCAGCAACATCTCGATGGAAGGGCACAGCAAAGGAAAGCCAAGGAGCAGGCAGTGAGGGGAGAGGCCAGGAACAAGAACACACCCTTTCAGGTCACACCCCTAGTCACCCCCATCCAACGAGGTCCTACCTCCTAACGGCACGCTCAGCCTTGAACTCTGATTAGTATATTGTCCCCTACCCATGATTTAATCACCTTCTCGAAGCCCTACCTCTGAATACATGGGACTCTTGGCGGACATTTTAGTACTAAATCATAGCACTGGGAAATCAGTCGCATGCTATTTCAAGAGACAAGAATGAAGGAGCGGTCAATTGTATTAAATATTAATGAGAACTGTACAGAAGTGGAGAGTGAAAGTTCTCTGTTAGCCTCGAGCGAGGGGAAAGTCTTCAGGTAGAGCATTTTCCCCTGAGAAGAGGATCAAGCGTCAGACTGCGGTGGGTTGGGAGGCAAATGGAGACAAGGCTGGGTGCGACACCCCACTGGCAACATTTTCCAACATGTGGCTATGAGTAGGAGAAGAGGCACAGATACATGGCAGCTAACCATGGTGTGGAATGTGTTCCAGTGCTTAAAGGATGGTCGTGAGTGGTTACTTGAACAAGAATAAAGTATGTAGTACAGTGTTGGGACATTTTGTGACTCTAATCTGAAAGCATAGACAAATGCTGTTTTGCTTGTTGCATTTGTATGATTCTAAATGTTAAATTAATCTTTTCAGTTAAACTAAATTATCTTTCTCTTAGGAAAATTTGTGCCTGGACTGTATTAAAGACATATTTGGAACTAATAGACTTCTTATTTCAAGACTCACCATTTAATGAAAGCTTCGTGGTGAAAATTTTTTGCATATTTCTCCAGAACGATGTAGCTTGCTAATATTCTATGGTTAGGTGAGTTCCTTATCTTTTAACATAGAACCTTTATCTAGAGTAGAGGAGAAGAAAAAAAAAGAAGAAGAAGAAAGGTTTGAACCAATTCAGGTAAAATATCTTTTCAGTTTCCGTAAACATGAATGTCAGGTCTAATTGTTCAAAAGAAAACACTATGGTTCATTGCAGATGAATCATGAAATCCACCTAAGAATACATTAAAATTGTGACAAAGAATTGACTAGAAAATTGAGTTTTAATACCTGAGGTGGAAGACATTTGAACCATCCTCAAAATATAATTATAGAGAATAAAAAAAAAAAAGAAAAAGAAAAATGAAAACAAAGAAAGCCAAGGCTATTTTAAGAAAACGTATCATCAAGTCTTGGAAAAATAATTTTTTTCATTTTTCTGGTTGATCAGCTTTTTAAAAAAATGTCAATTTTTTAAAATTTAGCTTTAAGATATTCTTAGTTCAAACTCTATCAATTTTTACAAAACTGCAGATTTCAGAACTGACAAGGGAGCTCTTACCTTCTGTTGGAAGGAAACTCAGAAGCAAAAGTAATAAAAAATAAGAGACAGTTGAGATTTTCGTTTCAGTGAAATTGCCTCATTAACCCTTTAAATTCTTGTAGAATTACTTGTATGTCTTCAAGAAAAGACATAGCAAAAAAAAAAATGAATCAATTGTTTTTTCTTGTGTTCTAGAGAAACTTGTGGCATTTAATACAGGGAAGTGGAAGGATAAAATTTCAGATTTAATGTTGTGGCCATGAATTAAAAGTGTTATTAGAAAACATAAATTGTGCAGTGTTGAACAAATGGTGATAGGTACCAATGATGAGTAATGGCAAAAATCAAAGAAAGATGATAAACTAATTTCAGGAATTCTCAAGCCAATTGACAGATGGGGCCCAGGTTGCTGCCAAAGTTTATGATTAGAAGATGAAAGAACCTCAAAAATAATTTAAAGTTTACATACAATACTTAGTTTATGTAAAAACAAATGCTGAAGTATCCCTTGAACTTAGACAACTATATTCAGACCTGCAATATAGACATAGATTATAGATTAGTATTCTGTGTTCTATAGTGAAAGTAAATGCAAAATTACATAGTTCATGAAGCACCAAACTCTAGTTATCCAAATAACTTTGACTACCCTCATCAAAATAGTTAATAGCAAAGTACCTTCATTAAAGTTACTTTTCTAAAGTTCCTTTTTTATTGATTCTAATATTTCAGCTCTTATTTTTATATGTATTTTCGTGATGCACAGTGAATATCTTCTTACATGTACAATTATATTTCAAATGCTTTGAAATACTTTTTATATATCTTTGGTTTTTTATTTTATGGATACAGTTTAGGTATACATAGTGATAAAATTCATCACAGTGAATTTGTGCCCATGATATATCTTGCTTGTTCTTTTTTTCTCATTTCTCTCCTCTCCCTTCAAACCTTCTTCCCCTCATTTTTCGTTTCCATTTTTTCTTCTATTACCTTTTTTCTTTTCCCTTACATCCTTTCATCCTTCCCTTCTTTTGTTCCTCTCTTCATTTGAACATTTTCTTCTTAGTTCACTGTTTAGTGTGTGGTGACAGATGTGCATCTATCTTTGGTCTTTATTTGTACTTTCTGTGTCTCACACCAAAGAAACAGAAAAAAAATGCAGTATTTAAACATGTGTGTTTGATTTACTTTACTTAAAATTGTGGTCTCAAGGTGCATCCATTTAGCTAGAAATGTCTCAAGCTTATCATTGTTTACACAGAGTAGTACTTCATTGTATTAAAAAACCCCACATCTTTATTCATTCATTGTTTGATGGGCATTTGGGCTGGTTCCAAGATTTAGCTATTACAAAGTGTGCCACTATAAACATGGGTGATCACTGGTGTACGATGCTTTTAATTCTTTCAGAAGGATACCAAGACGGAATAGTGGGTCAAACAGAACTTCTAGTTTTAGTTTTTTGAGGAATCTCCACACTGATTTCCACTGTAAGTTGCACCAGTCTGCAGTCCCATCAACAGTGGTGAAGGATTACCTTTTCCCCACAGCTCCTCCAGCATTTTTTCTTGGTTGATTTCTTGACAGTAGCTATTCTTTTTGGAGTGAAATAGAATCTCAGCATAGTTTTAATTTGCATCTCTCAAATGACCACTTACGTTGAACATTTTTTCATATATTCATTTCCTGTTTGTACTTTTTTATCTGAGAAGTACCTATTTCTTTCAGATACCCATTTTTGAATTAGGTCTTTAAATTTGAGGGGTCTGATTTTTTTGAGTTCTTTATATATTCTAGGTATTAGTCCTTTTTCTGAGGGACAGCTGACAAAATTTTTTTCCTACTCTGTGAGTTGTCTCTTTATTCTATTGGTGATTTCTTTTGCTGTGCAAAGGCTTTTTTTTTTTAACAAGGTGAGATCACTGCTGTTGATTTTTGTGATATTTCCTGTACAACTGGGCTTTCATTAAAAGTCTTTGCTTACACCAAAATCTTCAAGAGTGCTACTTATTCTATCTTCCAGGAGATTAAGTATTTCGTTTTTAATATTCAGATCTTTTATCTATTTTGATTTTAGTTTAGTGCATGGTGACAGATATGCTTCTATCTTCAATCTTTAGCATGTGGAAAGCGATTTTTTCAGCATTGTTTATTAAAGAGGCTTTCTTCCAGTGAATGTGTTTGGTAGCTTTGTCAAAGATAAGGTAGCTATGTATGTCTGGAGTTGCTTCTGCAGCTTCTAATCTGTTCCACTGATCCACAGGTATGTTTTTTCTTTTTTTTTTTTGTGCTAGTATCATGCTGGTTTTAACACAGTAGCTCTGTATTATCATTTCAACTCAGGGATTGTGATATTCCCTGCCTTGCCCTTGTTATTGAGAATTGCTTTTAATTTTCTAGGTGTCCTCTGGTTCCAAATGAATTTTAGGATTGTTTTATCTAATTCTCTGGGATACATTATTGGTATTTTGATTTGGATTACAGTAACAATTTGGGAGTATGGCTATTTTCACTATGTTGGTTTTTCCTACCCAAGAACATAGGATACGTTTTCATTTTCTGATATCCTTTTCTACCTCCTTTCTAAAAGTATTGTATTTTTCAATGTGAAGGTCTTTTACTTCCTTCATTAGATTGTTTCCTAAGTATTTCATTTTTTTGAATTTTATTATGAAAGGTATTGTTTCCCTAATTTCTCTCTTACTGGGTTTTTTATTTGTGTACAGGAATACTATTCATTTTTGAATGTTGACTTGTATCAGCTATGCTACTGAATTTCATTATTAAATCTAAAAGTCTTTTGGTAGAGTTTTTCAGGTCCTCTGAGCATGATGTCATCCACAAATAATGATAATTTATCTTCTTCCTTTTCTGTTATTGTTCCTAATATGTCTTTTGTCAAATTGCTCTGACTAATCCTATTATGTCTTTTGTCTAATTGCTCTGACTAATGTGTCCAGAACTATATTGATCAGGAGTGATGATAGTGGATATCCTTATCTTGTCCTGGATTTTAGAGTATAAACTTTTAGTTTTTGTCCATTTAGTATAGTGTTGGTTATTTGGTCATACATGGTTTTTTTTTTTTATCAGATTGAGATGAAAACCATGTATTCCAGTTTTCTGTAAGTCGTTTTTTCATGAATGTGTATTCTCATATAGTAGGGTGGAACACTCTGTAGACATCTACCACATCCAGTTGTTCAAAAGTTTGGTTCAGCTCTGATATTTCTTTGTTGATTTTTTTTTTGTCTAGTTGATCTATTTGTCACAGTGGAGTATTGAAGTCCCCCATTATGATTGTATCAGTGCTTATTTGATTTTTTCATGTCTGTTATAATTTGTTTTATATAGTTAGGTGTGCTGGAATCTGGTGCATATATACTCATGATTGTTATCTCTTCCTCTTGGATTGTTCCCTTTACAAGGATGTAGAGAGCTTGTCTCTCTTAGTCTCAGGTTGAAATCCATTTTGTATGCAAATAGCAGCTACCCCTGCTTTTTTCTTGTTTCTTGTCACAGGAAGCATTGTTTTCCATCCTCTGACTTTTAGTCTATGAATTTCTTTTTAAATTAAATGGGCATCTTGTATGTAGCATATTGTTGGATCTCACATTTTGACCTACTCTGTCAATTTGTTCCTTTTGTTTGATGAATTGAGACCATTTACATTAAAACTGATAGCTGATATGTATTGACTTATCTTTGTCATGTCAATTTCTTGTAGTTGGTTTCTTTTTTATTCCCTTCTGTTTAATTACTTGCCTTGCCTGGTGGATTCATCCTATTAGGGTTCATGGAGTTGTAGTCCTCCTTATCTCTTATGAGAATGTCATTCAGAGCATTTTGGCAGGTTGGTTTGTTGGTCATGAATTTCTTCAGGTGTTTTTTGTCATCAAGGTAGTTTATTTCTTCATCAATTTTGAAAGATAGCTTTGTGGGGTACATCAGTCTGGGCTAGATGATGTTTTCTTTTAGGGCTTGATGTACATCGTGCCAAGCTCTTCTAACCTTAAGGGTTTGTATTGAGAAGTCTACTGTAATTCAGATAGCTTTCCTTTATAGTTAATTTTTTTCCTTTTTGTAACAGCTTTTAATATTCTGTTCTTGTGTTGAATTTACAGAATCTTTTGTATTATATTCCTAGGTGTAGATTTTTTTGATCATAGGTAATGAAGTTGTAAATGCCTCAGTTATCTGTATGTCAAATTCTTTTTCCATGTTTGGAAATTTTCTGCCATGACTTCTGTGAACAGGTTTTTTTTTTTTTTTGTCATTTGCATTATCTTATGCTTTCTCATTGATTCTGATCAATCTTATGTTATTCTTCTTTGTATCATCTAGCACCTGTTGGGTTGATTTTTCATGGTCCCTTGCTATTTTTAAGGCATTTTTGTTTTCATGATCAGTAACCACAATCCTGTCTTCTATATCTAATATTCTGTCCTCACATTGGTTCTACTGCACATACTTTTCAGGAAATTTTTAACTACATGGGTATCTGTTTGAATCTGTTTCATGGATTGTATTCTTTTCTACATTGAGAATTCATGATTTCCATCATTTTCATAAACTTCTGTATTCAATTTTATCTCTATCTGCTCTAGAGTTGCTTACCATGTCCTTCGTTATGGTCACCAGCTCTGTAGTTATACGAGAAATTATTTCTGATTTGATTTTTTTTTCTAGAGCCTCATTCATATGCTTTGTTATTTCTTCTGTTAACACTTCAGAGAGTCTAGGAGGGTGGTTTTTGATTTATTCTGTCTCACAGTCTGCTTGGCTTGTCTTTGGTGAGGTAGAAGTCTGGGGTTGCATCTTGCTTCTGTGTCTTCTCTTTTTCTTTGTTTCTTTCTTTCTTTTTATTGTTTGAGTGCTGAGTTGATGCTAGTAAGTTGCTTATGGCAAGTAGCTTTATTGCTAGTGTTTAGAACCCTTAGGAAATGACTAATTGTCAGAGTTGCCTTCTAGGTATAGCTGGATTTTGGCTTTTGTGTTTGTTGCAAGGTCTTGGCTCTTCAATTTATTGTGGATGAGAAGTTGCTGCCTATTTTGCCAAGTCCCTGGTTCTTTGGCATTAGCCAAAAGTATCATTAATTGAACTCATAATCTCATGCTTGCCAGGCAAGTGCTTATGCTGCTGAGCTAAATCCCTGGCCACCAATAGTATTGTTTATGACCCTTAGCAGTCTCAGTCTTGTCATACAGGGAAGAACAACTATTTGTACAATTATATTACCTTGACTAAAGTAATACAATCAGTAATAACAATAGCATCAAACACAGCCTAGACAATGACAAACTATGGTAGGTATTAATTTAACATACAAACTAGACTTACAGTTATATAACAAAATCTAAAACAAACTAGAAAATTCAATACAGTAAATATGCCAACAATATGGTGATTTTACCCTGGGAGAGAAGTTAGAAGGAGTTAGTAGGAAAATAGAGAAATAGGAGAAGAGGAAGAGATTAGAAGCAAGGGGAGAAGGCAAAGAAAGATTCCATGAACTTTGAGAAACTGGTGAAGAAGACAGGAAGGAAAGAGAGAAGGAAGAAATAAAACCAAAAATGGAACAACAACAACAATCAACTAGAATTAATGTTCCCACTCATATAAAAATAAGAACAATCAAGAAAAACAGAAAAAAAGAGTAGAAAAAGTTCTCCATTTCAGCGAGTGTCTCTGCTGTCACTGGTTAGCAGAGTGGGTAGACAGATCCATGTTGATTAATTCCAACAAGCCAGCTGTAGACTTACAGCAGGGCAGTGGATAATCCTAGCAAGCCTGAACTTTAAGTTCCATTGAAATTCAGACTGGTTTCTGACTGTGAGGCCAGAACCCTATTTGCTTAGCCTGCAATACTCTGTGTGCCTCCTGCCAGCTTGAACTTGGCTCCCTGAGAGCTTGAACTTGTCTCCTGGACTTCCTGCTGACTTGAACTATGTTCTGCTTCACACTGACACTGGGAACTGCTAGATGGAGCCAGCCTGCAGCTGCTCTGAGTTCCTTTTCCAAGATGGTGACTTGCCAGTTGCTCTCTCCTTGGGATTGTCTGAACTGGAATAATTCAGTAGCCACTGCAGTGTGCTGTATCCACAGCTCCTTTCCACTGGTGCATTTCTCCATGGAGGCCTTTGGAGTTGCCAGTAATCACCAAGTGTCTGCAGCTTTGAGCTGCCCGTCTCATAAAACAAGTTGGTCCTTGGGGAGAAAGCATCATTTGCCACCTCCTCCTTCTGCATTGAGGTCTCTTTCTTCACTCTCCCTGGGGGCTGCAATTCTCACTTCAGATCCTTATGGGTTCCCAGGGATCCTTTTCCCTCCTTCTTCTATTCCTTGCATTGTCCAGCATCTGGACACCAAGTCTTGGGGAGCCCGTTTCTCTGCTTTTGACCACTCTGCCATCTTCCTGGAAGTTCACTTTTGATATATCATTGCTCTTATTCTTTGCTTCTCATTTTCTTAACAACGAACTGTGAGTAGCCTTCTATGAAATGAATGTTTAAAAATTACACACAAAACATTTTCAATGCCAACTCCCAAACTGACAACTAATCATAGTTCATTTTTAAAATCATAGTAAAGTTAAATTATTACTAGCGAACAACTGTATAATCCTCCACTCTCCATCATGCTTTAGAACTTTTAGCTCAGAAAAACAGTAAAAATTATATATTGTTTGAGACACTAACTTTACTTAATTTGGAAAAATTTTGTTTTCTTCCAATAAATCTTTAATGCATGTTGTTTGTTTAAATGTTCCCCCAAAGCCTCATGCAGTCATGGAGGTGGCTGAATCTAGCATTTGTGGTTGGTTCATTGTCTAGTGCTGGGATTGGTGGTGTGAGTGCTGCACCTGCCCCGGGCTGGGTAACTGGCAGGGGAGGGAAGGAAGCAGGCTTTCCCCCCTTTTTTGCCCTTTCACTCTTGTCTCTTGCAGCTGCTGTGAATGGCTACCCCTCAGCCATGCCACCTTGCCTTGGAGCCAGCTGAGTATGACCTGAAACCTTCAAAAACTATAAGATAAATAAAATCTTTCCATCCTTCATTTTGGGCATCAGGTATTTTGTCTCAACAATGAGAGCAAAGTAACCAAGATGATGTATTTCAGCATAATATTTAAATATTAATATAAAGATGTTTGATTTTGTGTTAACACTTTAAGCCTATTTTAATTGAATTGATACTTTTTGATGGATCTGAAATCCAATTGATCTGTACTCAATTATCCACTCAATATTATGAATATAAATCAATTTGTTGGATAAAAGACTTATATCTTTCAGGTCCATTCATTTCCAATAAATAAATGTCTAATTATATGAAGAAGTAGAGAGATTCATGTACTTCTCCTGGACAAATGACAAAATTTTATTTTCTCTTTAATTTTTGGCATTACTTGGTTAAATCCTGCCAGTTTCATCTTGAAGTTACTCAGAAGGAAGATTTTACAAAAGGAAAGCATACTTGATTAATGCTAGAAATACCAGCAGAAGACTGATCTTATTGTTAGAGAAAAGTGGGTAAGAATATATATAAACTGTTATAATACCAGTATGGATATAACAGATTGGTAGGTAAGAGAAAAATTTTGCTTTTGGGTTCATTTAATACTTAACTTACCTGAAGAACAAACTTTCAGCAGTACTTTTGTAACTACTGTTAAGTAGCTTCAGGGAAAAATGAGAGTAGCAAAAGGAAAAGGCTGGATGTTCTCTGAGGAATATAGAATTTTCCTGCTTTTCATCTCCCATAGGAGTTTTCCTATTTTTCTTTTTTTACTTTATATACCTTACACTTCTTATTTTTGAAAAAGGGTGGGGGTGAGATCACAACTAGGAGAAAGAAAAACAATGTTGATACTAGCAGAGAGCTAGTGGAGAAACTAGTTCTTTCCTCTTGAGACCACACAGTTAGATTTATACTATCTATTTCAGTCTTAGCCAAAGATTTACTTACAGATCTTTGCCAAATCAACTCATTTAATTTTATGACATATTTTGCTCTTGGTAAAATATTATTGCTAGTATTTATGAATCACAATGAGGGTTTCATGAATATAAATCTATGATAATTTAATGAATATCTTGAGATACGTGGATCTATATATGTGTTATCAAATATATTCAACTCTCAAATACCACTTGATGGGGTTATATGTGAGGGACTTATTTCTACACCAATATCCCTTTGCTACATAACATATTTCTGAGCTGTCGCCATTCATCAGTTGGTCAATGCATAGTTAGGAAAGCAATTTAATTTAATTTTAGTATGAGCAATAAATCTCTTCCCATGAAGGTTGAGATCTAAGGGGCTGGGTAAGAGCTGGTGGTGCAGGTTCTTGGGCTCTCATTTAGTCATTAATCCATCTGCTCTGTGCTGGTGCCTGGAAATAAAAACACAAATAAAGTATGACTTCAGTGTGGCTTAGTGGTAAAGTCTTGGAGTTTGACTTGTTGGATTTGAATGCTAGGTTTGGATAACTAGTTGATACCCCGGCATGTTTCTTAATCTCTTTTACTTGTTTTATTAACTGTTATGTGGGAACGGTATCTGGGTCACAGACTTATTTTGAGAATTAGGTAAGAAAAGCACATTTGACTGTGTCTGGCAAAGGGCTATGCATTCATCACATGCCAAAGATTCAGTTGCTGTCCTCTGACACTGTCATCTGTGGGGAGCATGGAGAAGTAGCCAATGACTGTAGTATCTTGTGATAAATGCCATTATTCAGACATACACGGAACATTACAAGAGCCCATAAACCACACTGAAAATCAGATGGAGAGTGGCTGCATACACAGCAAGAGGGTGTCAACAACAGGTTTTGAAGGAAATTGGATGGCAAACCAAGGACCCAGATTTTAGCCTTGAAAGTAGTGATACACAAGTATAAGCTTCCTGCCTAAATTTCAAACTCAAAAGACTTTTGCCCAAGAAAACTCTAATTATGGTTTTCAACCTGTGATCCATCTCACAGTATACAAAAGACATTCGTTTTTTTTTTATTTTTTTATTTTTATTTTGAAAAGAATACACCCAAACAAAACAAAACAGAGTAAAGTCAATCAAAACAAAGCAATGAACATGG
>RJWT010019101.1:0-18557 GCA_004365215.1 Cuniculus paca
AGACTGGTGCAACCACTGTGGAGGTCAGTCTGGAGGTTTCTCAAAAAGCTAGGACTGGAAGTCCCATTTGACCCAGCTATTCCGCTTCTGGGCATATTCCCAGAAGAAGTGAAATCATCTTACCACAGTGATGTATGTGCACCTATGTTTATAGCAGCACAATTTGTAATAGCCAAATCTTGGAAACAACCCAAATGCCTATCGATTGAGGAATGGATAAAGAAGATGTGGTACTTTTATACAATGGAGTACTATTCAGCTATAAAAAATGATCACATTGAGGCTTTTATAGGTAAATGGATGCAACTTGAGACCATACTCATAAGTGAAATAAACCAAACACACATGTGTAAACACCGCATCGTCTCCCTAGTGTAAGAAACTGAAAGACTCAATAAGATACAAAATTCCTGATAAATATGGAGAAACATTCTGAAGTCCAATGGTGCTTTTATTCTTTGATTTGATTGGTTTAAGTCCCTTTCCTACTATTTGATTGCAATATGTGAGAAGATAAGAACAGCTCTTTTGAAAAATGGGACACTACGTTAGCCATTGCTGGTTTCTTGTTGTCCTACTAGAAGGCCTGTAATGCTTTTTTGTTTTCTCTAGTTTTATATTACTTTGTTGTGTTTGAGTTTATTGTCTGTAAATGTATGAACAACCATTTTGAAGAAGGCACAAGACACTAGGGTAACCATTGTTAATCTCCTGTTGTTATGTTTCGAAAGCCTGTATAGCTTGCAGTGTTCTGTTTTGAATGTTTGACTCTATTCTGTTTTCTTTTGCTTTGTTTTGTTTTGTTTTGTTTTGTTTTGTTTTGTTCTATTCTCTTTAAAATAAAAAAAACAAAAGCATGCATGGTTTGGTAGAGAGCACCCGCACTCCAATGACATCCTGCCGCACAGCTGGACTGAAGGCGCAGAGTCCAAGGGCTGCAGTGTGGACTTGTGGAGCACTCCCCCCAGTCAGCAGCATCCTTGCTCCTGGTAGAGTGGCCACATAGTAAAGCAGGGGCAGTTGGAAGAAGAAACTCTGCTGTGACCACACAGCCTCCTTGTCCCTACTCTAGATACCAAGGGCCAGCAGGGCAGAAGTCCAGCCTGTAGCCTCCTGTTCCACTTGAGGGTGGAGACCCAGCACCCAGCCCTTGGAACACGCCCCCTGCCCATGTGTCTCCTCCAGCCAGACCCCACCCCTTAATGCAAGGCGGCTACAGCCCACAATCTAGTCACCTTCCAAAGGCGCTGCCTTGGACCTGCAAGGCTTAAGGGGACATCTAGTTTCTAAACCACAGTGGCACCTGTCTCCCCTGTGAGAAAGGCCCTCTCTTCTCTGCCATGGGGAATAGAAGTGCAGGCTTAGGGTGCTCTGGGTGACCCCCTGGTTACCATGATTCCGAGAAGGCTGGAGCAGGGTGAGCACCCATAGCCCACTGGCGCCCACGCCACTATTCACCCCGGGCTGCTCTGCTGTACGCAGACACTGGCCCCACAGTCCAGGGCCCCTCACACAGCCCACGCCACCCCACGCCAGTGGTCTGCTGTGCCACCCCAGGAGCCAAGGCCCTTCTACTTCTCAAAAGCTGCAGGCAGCAAGCTTGTCCTGTTGAATGAATTTACATTAAACAGGGGCACATGGGGCTCGAGATATGGGTCCTCAGGGCCTGGTTGTTGTTGGTACTTTAACAGCAAGGGCGTGGTAAGGAGCTGGGGATCCCTCTGCAGAGGGCTCTGGGTACTGGGGCTGCTCAGGACCCTGGCCCTTGCTCTCCATCACAGGGCCACACCTGTGTTCAACTGTGTGTGTCATCTGCAGCCTAGCGTGGGGCTTCCTGAGGACAGATCAGGGACAGCACGGTCTAGTGCAGAGCCCAGGATGGATGAACACTCACTGCTGTCACCACCGTCTCCTCGAAGACAATGTACCGGTGGCACTGAGACCCAGGACAGGGTGAGGCCATTTCCACCTCGGCTCCACATGCTGCAGCCCTTCTCTGAGCTCACCACTGGGCTGTCCTGTCTCTGCCTGAAAAGAACCTACCCTTTCAGATCCCTCCACTGCCGTAGGGTGGGAGCCAACTTCTTCTCCGAGGCCCCTTATCCAAGCCCAAGGCTGACTGGAGCACACAGACAGTGCCCAATTGAGCCTGGGGCCTCCTGCTGGGGACCCTAAGCTGGCCAACCATGGGCACAGAGGTCAGGCTCACAGGGTCCCTGATGACATGGTCAGCCAGCCCCACAGTGCAGAGTCCCTGGGAGGAAGGGGAGCCCCAGGGGCTGTGGGGATGAGGACGAGAAGGGCGCGGGCAGCTCTCCACTCCGCAGCTGCTCTTGTCCTCGCTGTCCCTCCCCTCGCTCCCTGACACTCGCACTCCACTCTTCCCAGGGCCTGCGCGAATGCGTTCGTTTTTGCACTGATGCTTTCTCTGATGCCTGCGTGGCTTTGGTGACAAGTGGCCCTTTGTCTCTAACTCACTGTCTGGGAAGCCAGCACACCTTGGATCTCCCACGTCTGTTTCTCCACCTGGAATGTGGGGGGCCCTTCCAGGAGCCCCGCCCTCTCTGCTCGGGTAGCTCCCAAGCTGCCCCTTCTCCAGCCCCTACCTTTCATGTCCCTCTGCTTGGCTCTAGCTTTTCACCACATATATTTTGCACGTACTTACATTGCCACTGAATCCAGCCCCACAAGGCTTGGGGTCTGTGTGTGTGTGTGTGTGTGTGTGTGTGTACAGGACATGATGACTGCCTCCTTGCATGGAGTTGGCACATGTACATGACGCGTCTCTATTCTTTTCTGCCCCTTCCCTCCCTCTGTCCCCTGCCTGTGTCTCTGACCTGCATCATCAGTCACCCCGTGAGCCTGGCCTCCACACCCACAGCAGGCCTGTTTGGGACCCCTTTTCCCTTATTGCAAAAGATCTACCTCCTTGTTTCCTATCATCTGTCTTGTATTTTGCTCTTTCTCACTTTTCTGATATAGGAGGAACCACGCAATGTTTGTTCAGCACGGCCTCTGCTGTTCCCAGAAGGCAAAAAGCAAGATCTCAGCAATCATTCTGCGTGGGTAAGAAGTTAGACTCCCACGTGTGGAACTGACCCTGGAGCAGGCCTCGGTTTGCATGAGCAGCTGTAACAGAGCAACCCAGATTGACAAACAACTGGGAATTGTTTCTCAGGGTCCCAGGGTCCCTGAGCTCAGGAGTCCATGCATCCCATAAGGGCACCTTCCTGTCCATCAGTGGCACCTTCTCCTACATCCTCATGTGACAGAAGAGGTGTGAGATCATCAGGTCCTCTTTTATGGGGTGCTAGTTCCGCTTGTGGAGCCCCACACCCTCAGACCTAGTCACCCCGTGGGCTCCATCTCCCAGTACTATCTCCTGGGCTGGGGTTAGAGGTCGGGAGCAACCAGTCTGATACTCCTTTCCACACCTGTGCCCGTTTCCGGAGAGTCACCATCTTCCTAAGCACACGTACAGGTTTCCTCTGACCATGAGAGGACACAGTGGTCTCAGGAGGGGTTCTTGGTCTAGAGGGTGTCTGCCATGTGGATGGATCACTCCACCCCAGGCTTCAGGGGCTGATCTGGAACGGACATGAGCAGAGTCAGGGCCTGGGGACACTTGCAGAAGAGATGGACAAAGGACCATGCTTACCACCTGGCGGGGCACATCCCTGGCGTCAGTGGCCATGCTGACTGTGGGCCAGGGATTGCATGCACCCTGCATGCTGCCAGTAACTCCATGTGGCCACCGTACTGCTTGCTAGGCTAGGTGCAGGGAATGGCTGGCATCGCTGTGGGTCTCAACTAGGGCCTCAGAGGCTCTCTGTTGTTGACCTGGTGACCCTGCCATGCAGAGCCACCCTAAGACACCCGACTTGGGGCACTGAACAGGCAGAAGGCACCTTAGAGTGAAGAGCCCTCACAACACCCCCGCAGGTCCTATTGGCAATAATAGCACATTTCACCAATTGAAAAGTCTCATTCTTCCCTAAAAGAAAGCAGATGTTGCTCTCTGATTGTTGACTGTCTCAAAAATTGCCGGCTTTGAGAGGAGCCCAGCTGGGCCTGTGAGACCCCCAACGACCCAGGGCCCTGGCTGGGGTGTGCACCATGGACAGGTGGGTCTGGCGGCCTGGAATGTCTGAAGCAGCAGTAACAATAGGAGCTAAGGGTTGGTTCACATCAGTACTCCTAGGCTGGTCAGCCTGGCCCACCCAACTGGCCTTGCAGGAGGAATTCAGGTGGCTGGTCCCTCCTCTGCACTGTGGGACCCAGCAACTGGTGAATGCCAGCCACACAGTAGGACTGTAAAACACACATGATGGGCAGTAAAGAATAGTGATATTGAAAAGACCAAAATAATAACAAGAGGTGAAAATGACAAACCAAAAAGCAAAATGCAATCTCAAACCCCCAGCCTATCTGCGACAAGTATAGGAGACACTGAACTAGAAGACATTAGAAGTCACATGTCTGCAATTTCTGAAAAGACAGAAAGTGAAGTAAAGGAACAAATCCATGAGGCTATAAAGGAAATCAGATCCCAATCTCTCAGGAAATATTAATATTAAAAGCTACTAGAGAAAATTCCTTAATGAAGGAATTGTTTAGCATAGCTAGAGAAGACATAGATAAAGTACAGGAGCATAGGAAAATGATGGAAACCTTGAATGAACAGTATAGGAAAGAAATAGAATGCAGGAAACAAAGAGATATCCAGGAAATTAAAAATTCCATTGAAAGCTGGCAAAATCACTTGAATAAAACTGAAAATAAACTTTCAGATCTTGAAGACAGGATCGTGGCTAGTGATCATGAAAGGAAGGAACTCTTAAAAATAACAAGGTACCATGAAGTAAAAATTCAACAGCTCCAGGATGATGTGAAAAAAAAAAACAACCAAAAAACAAAATAAGACTAATAGGTGTCATGAAAATGCAGGAGTCAATGCAAACGACATAAAAAAATCTATTTGCAGAAGTAACAGCAGAAAATTTCACAGCATGTGAACAGAATCTGATATACAGATAAGTGAGGCATACTGACCTCCAAACAGCTATTATCAAAATAAATCTACACCCAGACATATAATAATCAAGATCCCAGAAATTCAGCACAAAAAGAGAATATTAAAAGCTACTAGAGAAAAGACATAGGTCACTATCAAGGAAAGCCTACTGGAATCACAACCAACTTCTCAACACAAACCCTCAAGTCAAGAAGTGAACTGGAGTGAACTGTTTGAAGCCCTGAAAGAAAACAGCTTCCAATTCACACTGAGGTACCCTGCAAAACTGTCTTTCAAAATTGATGGAGAAATAAGATACTTCCATGACAAAGAACAACTGATGAAATTCATGTCCAACAAACCAACCCTAGAAAGAGTACTGAAAGATATCCTACAGACAGATAAAAATGAACACGATTTCCAGAACAACAGTGGAAAGAAACCATCAGGCAGGGCAAGCAATTAAACGAAGGGGAAAAGTGGGAAGCCAACAACAGGAAAATACCATGACAAATATAAGCCAGTGCATACCAGTTACAACCATCAATGTAAATGGTCTCAATTCACCAATTAAAAGAAATAGATTGGCAGAATAGGCCAAGAAACAAGATTCAACAATATTCCGTATACAAGAAACACATTTAACTCAAAAAGAAACTCATAGACTGAAAATCAAAAGATGGAAAACAATATTCCATGCAACAGGAACCCAGAAAAAAGCAGCTATTCTATTTGCAGATAATGTGAACTTCAAACCAAAAATTATCAAAAGAAATAAAGAAGGTCACTACATACTTGTTAGAGGAAAAATTCAAGAGAGGAGATAATAACCATAAATATATATGCATCAAATACAGGAGTACCCAATTATAGAAGACAAATACTAATAGGCATGAAAAATCAAATATGCAATAACACAGTTGTAATGGGAGAACTTAATACACCATTGTCACAAGACAAAAAGTCAACAAAGAAATAACAGAACTGAACCAAACCTGTGAATAAATGGACTTAATAGACATTTACAGAGTGTTCCACCCAGCAATATCAAAAACACATTCTTCTCAGTTTCATGTGGGACAT
This sequence comes from Cuniculus paca, assembly GCA_004365215.1. NCBI lineage: Eukaryota > Metazoa > Chordata > Mammalia > Rodentia > Cuniculidae > Cuniculus > Cuniculus paca. The sequence continues at coordinate 6,098 of RJWT010019101.1, forward strand.
TCTCTAAAACAGACCATATACTAGCCATAGAACATGTTTAAGTAAATGCAAAGGAATTGAAACTTTCCCATGTATATTATCTGACCATAGTGCACTGAAATTGGAAATTAATAGCCAAAGAAACTGCAAAAACTACATAAACACACAGAAATTTAAAAACACCCTCTGGAACAACCAATGGATCACAGATGAAATTAAAGAAGCAATTAAGCAATATCTACAATTAAATGAAAATATAGATACAACATACCAGAACCTATGGGATACAATGCATGCAGTCCAAAGAGGGAAATAGATAGCAATGAATTCTCACATCAGGAAAACAGAATGAGCACAAACAAATGACCAAATGCTGCACCCCAAGTGTCTAAAAAAAGTAGAGTAAGTCAAGCCCAAAGCTCATAGATGGGAGGAAATTATAAAGATCAGAGCAGAATAAGAAAAATTGATAAACCCCTAGCCAACCTTATCATGAAAAGGAAAGAAAAAACTCAAATTCATGCAATGAGGAATGAAAAGGGTGAAATTACTAAAGATTCTATGGAAATTCAGAAGATCATGAATACTAACCTTGAAAATCTTTAATCACATAGGGCGGAAAACACAGAAGAAATCGACAGATTCCTAGAAATGTATAAATTACCAAAACTGAATCAAGAAGATACAAAATTTTTGAATAACCCAATATCAGTTACTGAAATTGAAAACATAATTTAAAACTTACCAACAAAGAAAAACCCAGGTCCTGATGGATTCACTGCTGAATTCTACAAGAAATCTAGAGAAGATTTAACACCAATACTTTTCAAACTTTTTCATGAAATTGAAAGGGAAGCACTTCTCCCTAACTCATTCCTAGAGGCAAGTATTACTCATACCAAAACCGGAGAAAGACCCAACCAAAAAGGAAAACTACAGGCCAATTTCCCTAATGAACATAGATGCAAAAATTCTCAATAAAATACTAGCAAAAAGAATGCAGCAAATCATCAAGAAGATTATACAGTATGACCAAGTAGGATTCATCCCAAGGGGTGCAGGGATGGTTCAACACACACAAATCAATAAACATAATACACCACATCAACAGAGCCAAAGACAAAAATCACATGATCATCTCAATAGATGCAGAAATAGCTTTTGATAAAGTTCAACACTTATTCATGATAAAAGAAAACCCTACAGAAAATTGGAATAGATGGTCTATATCTCAATCTGATAAAAGCCATTTATGACAAACCAACAGCCAACATCATACTAACTGAACAAAAACTGAAAGCTTTCACTCTAAAATCAGGAATGAGACAGAAATGTCCACTATCACCACTCCTATTCAATATAGTTCTGGAAATGTTAGCCAGAGCAATTAGACAAGAAAGAGAAATAAAAGGAATAAGAATAGGAAAAGAAAAAGTTAAGTTATCATTATTTGCAAATGACATGATACTCTACATGGAAGACCCCCAAAATTACCAAAAAACTACTAGAGTTAATAAGCAAGTTCACCAGCATAGCTGGATACAAAGTCAATACTCAAAAATCAATAGTGTTCTTATACACAAACAACAAACTCACTGAGAGAGAAATTATGGAATTAACACCTTTTACAATAGCATCAAAAAAAATGAAATACTTATGAGTCAATCTAACAAAGGATGTAAAATATCTATATATTGAAAACTACAGTACTCTGAAACAGGAGATTGAAGGGATGTCAGAAAATGGAAAGATATCTCTTGCTCTTGGATAGGAAGAACCAGCATTGTGAAAATGGCCATACTCCCAAAACTTTTCTACAGATTTAATGAAATTCTGATCAAAATACCATTAGCATACTTCACAGATCTAGAGAAAACATTCCTAAAATTAATTTGGAAACAGAAGAGACCTAGAATAGCAAAGGTAATCCCAGACAACAAAGGCAAGGCAGGAGGCATCACAATTCCAGACTTGAAATTATACTACAAAGCTACAGTGATAAAATCAGCATGGTACTGGAAAATAAACCAGACCTGAGGATCAGTGAAACAGATTATAAGATGGCAGAAATAACTACAAAGATACTCAGTCACCTAATCTTTGCCAAAGGGATCCAACATGTTCACCGGATGAAAGATAGCCTCTTTAATAAATGGTGCTGGAAAGATTGGCTTTCCACATGCTGAAGACTAAAACTAGACCCATATCTATCACCATGCACTAAGCTAAAGTCAAAATGGATCAAAGATCTAAATACTAAAACAGAAACACTAAATCTACTGGAAGACAAGGTAGGTAGAAATCTTGAAGACATAGGGGTAGGAAGAGTTCATGAATAAAAACCAAACTGCCCAGGAAATTCTTCTGGGATCTCATCTTATTAAAAAGTTTTTGCATATCAAAAGAAATCACCAACAGAGTGAAAAGAAAACCCACAGAATGGAAAATAATTTTAGCCAACTGTCCCTCAGACAAAAGACTTATATCTAGAACATATACCGAATTGAAAAAAATCAGGCCCCCAAAATTCCCAATGGCCCAAACCAAAAATGGGCATCTGAGATGAACACACACTTCACAGATGAAGAAATACAAATGGCAAATAAATACATGAAGAAATGTTCAACATCACTGGTCATTCGAGAAATGCAAATTAAAACAACACTGAGATTCCACCTCACCCCGGAAAGAATGGCTGTCATCAAAAAATCAACCAATAACAAGTGCTGACAGTTCTGTGGGGGAAAAAAGGAACCCTTCTCCACTGCTGGTGGGAGTGTAGACTGAAGCAATCATAGTGGAAATCATTGTGGGGATTCCTCAAAAAACCCAGGTCCTGATGGACCCATTTGGAGGTCCCATTTGACCCAGCTATTCCCCTTTGGGGTTTTTTTCCCAGAAGAATTGAAAACATCATACCACAGAGATATATGTGCACCCAAGTTTATAGCAGCACAACTCATAATAGCTAAGTCTTGGAAACAACCCAAATGCCCATCAACTGTGGAATGGATTAAAAAGATATGGCATTTTTATACAATGGAGTACTCCTCAGTCATAAAGAATGATAAACTGGGTACTTTTATAGGTAAATGGATGCAACTCGAAACCATACTCATAAATGAAATAGACCAGATGCATGTGTGTAAACCTCATATTCTGTTGATAGTGTGAGAAGCTAAAAGAGTAAATAAGATCCAAAATACACAATAGATATTCTAAAATGGGAAGAAACTTCAATAGGGAAGAGAAATTGGGATGGGGGAATGGAGAAAAGAAAGAAGCAAAAAGATTGTATGTATATATGTGCATATATACGTGTGTGTGTGTATATATATGTATACAAGATAGATAACTATACTACTAATCTGTTAGTTCATCAAAAACAACAGTTTGTACTTTCATTGTTTGATTGTTTGGACATTTTTTTCATGCCTAATTTTGTCATCTGAACAACTGCTTTGAAGATAACAATATGCAATATATTAACTAGTGTTAATTCCCTATTATTTTGTTTTGAAATTCTGTAGCATCATTTTTAATCTTTTTGTTGTTGTTGTTTTGTTTTTAAAAAGCAATTACAGCTTAAAAAAAAAAAAGAACTTGCCAGCCCCACTTCAGCACCCTGGGTTTCAATCACACGTCAAGTTTAGAGATCTGGTGGTCGGTGGGTTGTTTGGCTCCTCTGCCCTTCAAGTGGCCGTCTGGCAAGCCTCACTCCATGCTGGAGATCACTGCTACCTTGGGGTCTGGGGCGGGGGAGTTGGGATGGCAGTGTCGGGACTTCTTTTATTTTGCATTGTTTTTGTTGTTGTTTGTTTGTTTGTTTGTTTGGTGCTAGAGATGGAGGTCAAGGCCTGACCATGCTGACAGTGCTACCCATTACAGGATAGGATACAGGAGTTGAAATATGAAAATACTATATCTCCCAACCTGTTAGATGTCTGATATGCCAAGTTTCCATTCTCTAATAAAAGTCAAAGAATGAATTCTAGAAACAGCGGAGATTGAGAATAGGAAATACTTATTGAGAGTGAGAGATACAGCTCCTGAGAAGCAGGAGGGACCCAAGTGGGTAGCCGAGGACCTAACTTTCCAGGGAAATTTTATAGGGCAGTACCCATGTGGATACAACTTGGGTTATAGCTATGATTAACCTGTCAGGATACAAGTACAGTCACTAGGTAATAGTGATCCATGGAGAAACAAGTGACATAACAAGGATGCATGGGAGGAACAAAGACTTTTCCTAGGAAATGATGGGTTCAGAGGTCTTGGTCACCCACCGGGGTGACTGATGTCAATCTAGGCTTCTTTAGGCCTGGCGTTTGTCCTTCAAGGAAGTATACTTGCCTTGCCATCTTGCCTTTATCTTGAGGGCTGAACTCCACCAGCTGTGTCTCCAGCCACAGTCGAGATATATTTCACCTCTGTCCTGGCACTCTTGAGGGCTGAGCCTTATCTGACTGCCTATGATATTTCTGCCTAGCTTAACTGTCTGCAGTTCCACTGCCAATGTGCACCCAGTCCAGCTGAGGGCTTCTCAAGGACATTGGTGACTCATAGAGATGGCGAAAAGGAGCTCAAAAGAAAGGAACAGAGCTGAAGAAAGAATTCAGTTATGTATTTTTAATCCTTTGTCTCCAGATACGTGTTATTTTAGTTGATCCACTTATAAATAAAACAAAAACAACACTTCTCACCCAGGAAGGGGGAGAAGCCAGAGCTGGCGACAGCTAGGGCTCCCTGAGAGCCCCTTGCTTAGCCCAAGTCCTGCAGACTGGCACAGGGGTCCTGGCAGGGGCCAATGGAAACCTTCAGAGGAGAGCCTGCTGGCCTCTCTGGCTGAGGGGTGGCAGATTCCATCCTGTCATCCATGCTCCTCTTCCTGGATCTTTGAAGCAGATCCGCTGAGCTAGTTTGGAGGAGCAGCTGCCCCTCCACCCGTGGGGGCTTTGTCCTTCATCTGTCACCAGAGGAAACTTCCCTCAGAGCAGTCTGTTTTCAGGATTCACACTGAAATGAAAATTGACTTAAAAATTCTCACAGACCAAGCATATTCTGAGCGTCTTTCCACAGCTGGAGAGATGTAGGGAATCAGGGAAATATGTTCTTCCCACCAAACGTGTCTCCCTTCTTCCTTTGTGGACTAGAATGCTTTCATTGCCATCTCCTAATGGAGGAGAACTGAGCCCTACAGTGAAATGCCTGGAATGATCTTAAAGGTTATGTAGATACTTGAATGGGTTATAGTGTTGGGGCACAATTACAAAGTAAGAATACATTTATAAAACAGCAAACTTATAGGCATTTCATGATACAAATTAGAGAACAATTAGAGGCCTCTGACCAAGTTTCTGCTGCTTCTGCTGAATCCAATTGATCCTGACAGAGTCCACAGCCCAGCTGCAAACCTCTGATGAGCACTGAGTCAGGATAATTTTCTTTACCTTAAGGCTCCCTGGACTAGTCAAGGACACCTTTAATTATACTCACCCTGTATAGGCTCCTCCCCTTGTTCCCAAGTGTTTCTATAATATGATACACAATTCCTTCATTTCAACAAATCTGTTTAAGATCAGCCTGCCTGTAAATATATGACTCGATGCAAGTAACCAATTATGTAACTTTTTGTCACTTGCTTTGCACTTCCTACTCCTAAATGCTATATAAACTAAACTCTCTGTAAACTCAGGGATGTTGCCTTTGGGAATGATCCCACAACAGTCCACCTGGCATGTAGATTAAATGCTGCCTTCTTATCTCTTCAGTGCAAAGAGTCTTCCTTTTGGTTTGACTTGGGAATTTTCCTGCAACAGTAGCAGAGACATTTTTCAGGTGCACATAAATTTGTGTGTAGAAATACAACCTTACATCTCTACAAAAATGCAAACATCTACTCTATAAATAATAGCAGTTCAATTTCTTAAACTGCCATTCTGCCTCATACTGAAAATGTAACTCGACCTCCTTCTGGTTTTAACAGTAAGAGCTTCACACATTACTTAATGTCTGTATATGACTGTGCAGAACCGTGACAACTCATGTTCTGGTCAGTTCCAGGGGTACAAAGAGTACTTTCCCCTTCCAAGGGATCCCCAGCTTTCAAATCTGAGCAGCTTCAGCTGCATGCTAAGGAGAAGGATGCCACTGGTGAGGTCAGTGTCTGGCTCCTGGAGTCCTGAGCTATTTTTGTTGAATGTTTTGAGGCCAATTAACAATTGTGCTCTTGGAATTTGGGGTGGGAAGCCTCCTGCAGAATTCTGGGGTCCTCCACACCCACATTCTGGGGCCTCAACTGTCACACATGCCCTGCAGATCTGGCAGGCCTGGGCTCAGCAAAGGCAGCTGGGCATCAATCGGGCAGTGGCACAGAGCCCTACACAAAGCAAATGGGGTGGAGGGACCCCAGGAGAAGGGGACATTTCCCTGGTCCTGGAGGACAGAGCCCTCTCCCTTGCCAGCCCTCATACCATATCTGTTTCTCTTTGCTCAAGAGTGGGAGGGTTGTTTTGTTCAAACTACGTGACTCTGGGGCTTGGGAGTTGTCCCAGCTGCTGGAGTCTCTGGGGAAACCTTTCCCACTGGTCACCCGCCCTTGGCACATCTGTCACACTTATGCATGTGTGCCTCAGCTGCTGCCACTGCTTTTCACCAATTCTGCCTGCATTTACTTCTTTCTCTTTTTGAGGCAGCAAGTACTTTCTAGATCAGTCCCACTTTGTTTTTCTTGTTAACAATGTGTATTCCATGAGTTAAATGTTGGCATAACACACTGTAAGACAAGCACACACAACTTGTTCCTTAGGAAAAAAACGTCATTTAGACCTCAGTAGTATTAGAGACAAGGAACTTCAAAAGCTCTCTGGAAATAACAGCTTGAATGTTCAAACAGATGGGCTGGGGATAGGGTGGGTCTGTCCGCAGGGGACTCCTGGGGACTTGGAGTGACCACTGTGGCTTGAATTTCCTGGGGCTGGAGGTAGAAGAGAGGCCCATTCACTACCTTCACAGTTGGCCACTGTCCAATGCTCCCCTCACTATCTAGCCACCTGACTCCAGGTTTTAGCTCAGTTTCTCCATGGAAGGAGCACAAACCTTTGCACCACACAATATTAATGAAATTTTTCACCTTAGAAAGAAATATCAACTACTTCTCATGGCTTGTTTTTTGGGATTTAAGTTTCTCCGGGTTGACACCCTAACAAAGAACCAGCTTTCCTGTCTGACATTATGAGACCAAGGACAGAGAGGCCCAAGGGAACTGCATTCAGGCACTGCCAAACTTCTTTTCACTGACTCTGGAGGTACTCTTGGTGTATCCGCTGCTTCTTGCAGAGGTTCCAAGATGGAGCGGGCCACAACCTTTCCAAACAGCTGGGGTCACTTAAGTATGCAAAACCCATTTATGAAGCACCAAAGGACAAGGTAGTTCTTGCAAGGAGGCAGCATTAAGGTGTGCTGGGAACATAAAAAAGGAGGAAGTCATCTACATGAGACCTGGCGGCATCAAACATGTGGCCTCCGGTGCCCTTCAAGGCACAGTGGCCCTGGGCACCCACTGGGCAGGATGTCATGCATAGATCTGTCCAGCCAAGGCGGGAGGGTTACCACAGAGTGGCAAGCACTTACAGAAAGTCATCTGAAGCATTAAAAAATGCAAACCCTTATCCATCTCTATAAAATGGATTATTCGAGCACTTGTTTAGGTAAAGCACTGTTCTAGGTACTTTATGGGAAATATGAAGAGGTCTAGAAGGATTCACCATCCCTAAGCATCTGACCAAAACCTCACCAGCACTCCAGACATGGGAGGGGATGGCTTGATCCCAGGGTCCCCACTGCAGCACTGCCACAGCCAATCCAACCCTCTGGTTCAGGTCCAACAGCTGGGGGTGAATGGGAGCCCCCACAAAAGTCAAGGTCAGCCTCAATATGGTGGACTCACCCAGCCCCTCCAGAGAGACTGACAAGTGTCTCCTTTCAATGGGGAAGAACTTTCTCCACCTCAGGACTGCCACCGAGGGTGCCGTCCCCGTAACATGGCATGGAGAGGGAACAGGACAGAGACTGCCTGGGGAAGGTGGAGAAGCAGGCAACCTGAGTGGTAGGTGGCAGCAGGTAGCCATGAGGCTTGAGGAAACCCTGTAGCTGGTGGTCACAGAGCTAAGGTCTCCACAACCACCCTTGTCCTGGAGCTCTGAGCCACCAAGCCCAGCCACCTCCCTATCCTCTGATGTCCTCCATCCCATTGGCTTGTCTTGCATGAGAGTTTTTCTTTAGGTCAGTTCATACATTGGTTAATTAAACTAGAATCCAGCTGCTAGTCACAGTGGCCTTGGGGACCTTCCATTCCTCCTTTAATACGCAGACATGACTGTTTCCAAGGTCCACAGGGCAAGGAGGACACCTTGCATTGTTCTCGTGATTCACAGATCAAGGAAACCAGGCATTGGTAAGCAGCACACACTTCTTTTCCACTTTAGCGAGTACCATCTCACACATGTAAGTCCTCGTACAGAGCAGAAGCTAACATTAGCTTTTTTTTGGTTATGTCTTAACCTGCTGTGTGTTACTTTCTGTAGCTGCTTTAGGTTTTTTAAAAATCTCATCCAATCCTTGCCCGATCCTGCAGTGTTGATAGAGTCTACTTTATACTTGAGAAAGGCCGCACACTAGAGTTGCCAGAGCTTAGCTAACATCAGACCAGAGATAAAAGCTTAGGTTAAAATTGAGCGGCCCACTCTCTCTCCAAATCAGGTATTTCTCATCTCCTCACATGAAAACAGAGGTAAGAAATCCAGACAATAATGCACAAGTCCGGCAGAGTAAATCTCTAACAGGAAGCAGTGTGAGGTTGCAGGACGCAAGGCTGTGAGCTTGGGATAAAACAGTGAAGCAAAGCTCAACAAGAATTATTAATGCCACATTGGGAATTTAATCACCCTGTACAGCCTTTCCCCAAGCAGACATAGAGAAGTTGGAATAACGATGTCCATTTTGGATATCAGAAGAATTTGCCTTTGCGAATCCATTAAAGAGTGAAATTGTCTTAATTACTAATTTTCCCCCAAACCCAAGACCCATCTTCACTAAAATTAGACAAAAATAAAATTCATTTAGCAGGAATTGGCCCTCCTGTGCTTCCTGGATCTCAGTCCAGGGTTCTGGAAGTCAGAATGGCAGCCTCCGGGTGCTTCCCTCACAGTCCTAGAGCATCAGGAGAGCATTGGTGAGGTGGCTGGAAGCACAGGTGTCACAGCCAGAGGCGTCCATGTGCAGAGCTCACTGTCACAGAGAGCAGAGGCCACTGCTGTCAACAAGGACCTCTTCCTGGCACACCACGTGACAGGTGTCCCCATCCCGGGTCTAATGAGGGTCAAGAGGTGTCTCTCTGCCTGCAGAGGCTGCTGCTAGCGGATGAGAGGGACCTGGTGGATAGTTGGAGAGATGAAAGGAAGCCTTTCAGATTAAATAAGATTTAGGAAACAAAAGGATGGGTCAGACACAAAAGCTAGATTTAAAGATTTATTTAGCCAGTGCACTGTGGCATGCAGGGAGGAGGGTACGCCCAGAAAGAGATAAAAGAGACCAAGTCGGCGGGGGGGGGGTGTCCACAGGGCAGCAGAGATGAGCAATCCCTGCCAAAGGCTACTAAATCTTCTGATAATGCAAAATGGGCCAGAAAGGAATACTTCTCCATGACCAGTTCTGCCTCCTGCATGGAGCAATAAGAAGATTCAATGACAGGCAGTCGCCTGGGCGGGGGTCAGCCTCAATAGGCTTAGGAAGGAGAAAGCTCATTTGGAGACAGCCTTATCCCCAGGTTCTTTCCATCTCCAGAACAAGGCAGTCTGTCCCCAGGGGCAGGGAGCTTGATAGCATCTGAAGGCAGGAAGAATCGCAGACACTCTCTCATACTGCTTGTCTTGGCTGTGTCACTCTCCTCCCAGAGTGGAACCAGGAACCCCAAAGCTGGGGGCTGGGGACAGGGTGGCAGGTGAAAGCCGGAGGGCCAGGTTAGGGTAAACCCACAAACATGTTCTCAATGCCTTCTCTGCAGTACTGCTGAGAAATCCAGACAGCACTTCACACCCCTGGGTTACAGGGTCCGAGGATAGCCAGTGTCACTCCTTTCCCAACACTTTCCTGAGCCGAAAACACCGCAGCTCTCTTCCTGGTTCCTTCTTTTCCTCTTGAGATAGAAGGCTGAGTCCTCTGCTGAGCTCGATTTCTCCTACGGTTCAACTTCTGCTTGAAATTTCCTCCAAAACCTCCACCCCTAGTGTGGTACTCATTATGCATTCCGGCTGTGGGTCTATTTGGTTACTGTAAGATGTGTTCATTGCCATGGACTTTGGAAGGGCAACTATACACTCAGGTTCACCTTGAACATGAGCAGGTTTACAAAATTTTATTCTTAGGCCAGGGATATAGCTCAGTGGCACAGCCTGCCTGGCAAGTGTGAGGTCCTAAGTTTGATTCCCAGGACACACACACACACACACACACACACACACACACAAATTTGTTCTTACCTGTTTAGTTGCCAGGGTTGATATCCCTTTATCTCATCTTACATTTCCACCTCTGTGTCTTTCTTCATGAAGTTCTCATTCATTGAGATTTATTAAGAATACAACCTGATGTTTTCTAAACTCCTGTCTTACTTTTTTCATTGCTGAGACAAAATATCTAACACCCAAACTTAAAAGAGGAAAAGTTTATTTAAACTCACAGTTTGTAGAGGGTTCAGTCTATAGTGGGCTGGCTCTAAGGCAGGGTGGCCTGGCAGAGGGGCATCACAGAGGAGAAACAGTCCATGGCAGGGCTGGAGGCATCATCAGTCATCAGTGAAACAGCAAAGCAGCAGCAAGCCTCCCTTTCTCTTTTATGCCATCCAGAACACAAGCATTTTGGATGGTGCCACCCACACCCAGGGTAGGGCTTCTGTCTTCTAAATTCATTCAGATATACCCAGAACTATGCTAACCTAATTAGTGTATTAATTTAGTGCTACACACTCTTAATCCCAGGGTAGGGTATCATACACCCTAGAACCAGCCAGCTCTGAAAAGCCCTGACTATGACACTGTTAGAGTTTGGCAGGGTGCTCATCTAGATATGAGCTATAATAACTTCTTTGCATTATAGTTCATTACTTCTCCTGAATATGCTTTGGTTATTACAGCTGAAGTAGCTCACTGCCCTAATTTTTTCCTCTATCTTGGCTGAGGAATGATCTATCCAGACATTCAACAGTGTATAGATGGAATCTTCTCATGTGGGTGAATAGCCTAGTTTCCAGAGCTGTTAAATTTTTCTTGTGTAAATCCCCTGGTTGATGGAACTTTGTTATGGTGATATAGGGGAATGAAACTTCCAACCTACTAGATGTTCCCTACGAGCTCGTGTTCTCTAAAATCGAAGAATGAATTTTAGGAACAACGGAGGTTAAGAGCAGAATACATTTACTGAGAGAAAGAAAGCTTCTATCTGAGAGAGAGACAGAAGGGTCCCAAGTGGGTTGCCAAGGACTTTCTTTCCTAGGGACTTTTATAGAGTAAAACCACCAGGTGAGATGGGTCCAAGATGGGGAAAACTGGGAACTCACAAGGCAGATGGGCATGACTGAGGTGGGACAGAACTATGGTCAACAATATTAATTGTTCAGGTAAAATAGACCAAATCAGAGGCAAATGGGGAAGCAAGTCAAGTAGCAGGTGGACATTCTTATAGAGCAGTGACTCTTCCTGTAGGTGGTTGGGATGGTGGCTCCTGGCTTTCTCAAGGTGATCCATACCTATTTAGAATATCGATCCCTGATGTTTATACTTCCGGTGTGGTTGCATGTTTTGCCTTTTGTCTTAAGATTTGGCCTGCAGCAGAGGTGTCCATCTCCTTCGAGGTTACAAGGTATCTGGTCTTCTGCACTGGCTCCTTTGAGAGCCCAGACCTGTCTGACTGCCTATAATATTTCTAACTCAGTTGCCTGTAACAATGGCAGCTGTAGGAGATCAAAACTATGAGAGTAACAGTGGGACTGTAATGGATTAATGAATGTTCAACTTGGCACACCCAGCTGAACTGAATGAGGCGTGGTGCTGGGTGTGGAAGGCCCACCTGAAAATTGTTGACAACAGCATAAAAGGAGAACTGGAGGGGAAGATGGTGTGCTGTTGATCCTCCTGGAGAAGCTTCTCATGCTGGTTTTCTTGATATGAACTCAGCTATTATCATCACCAGAAAAGCTCAGGTCCTCTCTGTCGCTGAGGATGGCTGTGGTTCTCTTCGGGGGAGCCCTGGTCCTTACCTTGAGCGTCGCTTCCTGGCTCCAGTGCAGATCCCTCAGCGGCTGGCACAGATCCTTCATCCTGCTGGTGCAGACTTTCTAGCTTCTGCCACTGATATTTGGGCTTTCCAGGGAAGATCCTTGATACAGACTTGAGTAACATTATCACAGGGATGAGAGACAAGGGTG
>RJWT010019102.1:0-18561 GCA_004365215.1 Cuniculus paca
TAAATTCTTTTTATTCTCTTTGTGGGTTTCAATTCATATTTTAGATTCTTCCTTGGTTCAGGGGACCCACTTCCTTCCTTCTTGTCCTTTCCATGATGTTATATTCTAGCATCTGAACTGTTTCTCTCAGAGAGACTGTTTACTCTGCTGCTTACTGTTCTGCCATCTTTAGCTCCTCCCGATGTTTTAGTTTTGATGTTTTATTTTAACTTCACCTTTTATTTATCTGTCCACTATCCTATCTTCTGTCATTAAACTCAGTTATTGAATGATTAGCTTTAATTTTTCTGTTATAAAATCTTTTTTTCCTAAATAGATACTTTATTGTGTGATGTTATCTTTTACTTCATTTTATTTTTCTCCTCTACTTTATTGCATATGGAGATCACAATTATGTTCAGCTGTCTTTTCATGCTGGACGTTTTCTCTCTTGTGTTTTGGTCATGTAGTACTAAGTGTGATTATTAATTTTTACTTGAATGGTGAATATTTCATATATGTTGTTTTAATTCTTCTCACTCAAAAGTTTATCTTTTAGTTTGGTCAGCAGATACTTGAGAGATGATGGGGAGTTCTGGCTAGTCAAGGCTGCACTTCTGTTAAAGTTTTGTCAAACTGTTTCATTCAAAACCATAATGTTTAACTCTATCATTTTGACCCGGCTCCTAATTCTGAGGGTTCTGAATTATAACCTTTGCTTCTTTAGTGCAATAGGTCTACTGAAGGTCTGATCTGAGCTCCTGAGGCCATCAGCAAAGTCATAAGGTTTTTGTTGTTGTTGTTTTGTCATTGTTGTTTTTTCCCCCTCCTTCTGCATCATTTAGATTAAAAAGTTGGAAAATATCTTAAGGTGAAATCTGGCAGCATGTCAAAATCAAGTTCCTATTTCTCTATAGGATCTTTGTTCCATGTCATTAATCTCTCCCAGAGTATAAAATTATACAAAATTTTGTTTATTTTCTTTATTCCATAGTAACAGCTCTTTGTCCAGGAAAATCCTAAATTCAGAGATACAGGTGTCCAAAATTTGTAAATATCTCCAAAGAAAAAGCTATGATGAGCCACCAGCCAACCGCTTTGAAGTTCTTTCCTCATTAGATATTTGGCTGATTTCTGTTGCTTCAATAGCTCTTGAATGTTGTTAAACAGATTATTCTGAAATGTAACATAGGTTTTATGAAATTTATCAGGGTAAGTATGTTAAACCTCAAACTTCTCTGTCATATTGAGAAGGACAATGATGCCAATGCATTTCAAATTGATATGTTTGGATTGTTTGTTAGAAATGTGCATATGTCAACATATTAGATAAGTGCCATTTAACTTTATGTGTCAAATTAACAAAAGTTATTGAGGAGAAAGGGACATTACAAGACATTTAAAAATTAAGACCGCCATTTGTAACACTACTAAAATAGCACAATGGTGAAGGATACAGACAATGCACCATAGGGCTTTCATTTATTTCCTTGCATTACATTCTTCTTATTTTGCTTTAAGTATTTCTTGGTAATTTACAGGTGATATAAATTATCGGCTTAAAAGTAGTGCTTCTCAAAAAGGATAGATGTAAAAGTATACGCTTATACATGCTTAGAACTACTCCTAAATAGTTTACAAGAGCAGATTTCATTAAGTATCAAAATACCAACAGCTACATTGAAGAAAATGAGATATTATGGTAGTCATAGTTGATTTCTTATGTTCAGGTTCTGAAGTCCAATAATGCTTTTATTCTTTGACTTGATGGGTTTAAGTCTGTTTTCTACTATTTGATTGCAATATGCGAGAAGATATGATCAGCTTTTTTGAAGAAAACAAAGGACATTAAGGTAGCCATTGTTGATTTTTTATTGCCTAATTTGAAGGCCTGTAATGCTTTCACTCTTTTGTTTTATCTGGTTTTATATTATTTTGTTTTGCTTGAGTTTATTGTATATGAATGTATGAACAACAATTTCAAAGAAAACAAGAGACACTAGGGTAGCCATTGTTAATTTCCTGTTGTTATGTTTTGTATGTTTTGAGGCCTGTATTGCTTGCATTATTCTGTTCTGATCTGCTTTGTTGTATTTTACTCTGTTTTGTTTTTATTCTCTTTAAAATAAAATTAAAAAAAATAAAAGTAGTACTTCTAAATAATATGATCCTGATTTGTATTTTAAAAGTTATATGATCCCAAAATTTCAGAAATCATCCATGATATTCCCTCCTTAAAGATTAATAATATAATCATATATATTTATTTATTCTTCTTTAAATTTTTATTTATTGTTACTACATGTTTGTAGTACATAATGAACACACTCCTCCTGGGGAGTTGGTACATGTACATATATATCTTGGTTGTTTTTCATCCCTTCCACTCTACTCCTTCCCTGTCCCTCTATTTCTTGATCCACTTCCCATTTGCAAATGATCTATCTCCCTCTTTCCTATTATTTATCATTTATCTTTCCCTTTATTTATATTTTGCCATTTTCATATGTGATAATAAAAGTGATATATAAAGTTGTGTGTAAGATTTATTTCACTTGACATTATGGTCTCAAGGTGAATCCATTTTCCTAAAAACGACTCTAGATTAGCCTTCTTTATGGCAGAGTAGTACTTCATTGTATATAAATATCATTCTCCTTAATGAACAAAAAGACTGCTTCTAAGATTTAGTCATTTGTGCTACTATAAACATGGATTTGCTTGTGTCAGTATAATATGATGTATAGAACTCTTTTGGGAATATACCTAGGAAAGAAATAGCTGATATGAACAGAATTTCTATTTTTACATTTTTAAGGACTCTCCATACTGATTTCCATAATGGTTGTACTAGTTTACATTTCTATTTACTATGTAGGTGACTTCCTTTTTTTCGACAGCGTTGGTAATTATTTGATTTCTGATGATAACCATTCTTTCTGGAGAAAGATGGAATCCCAGTGTTGTTTTAATTTGCATTTCTCTAATGGCCAGAGATGTTGAAAACTTTTTTCATGTATTTATGGACCATTTGCACTTCTTTTGAGAAGTATCTATTCATTTAATTGTTCATTTTTTATATCTTCTTTTATTTTGGAGAGTCTAATTTTCAAAATTCTTAATATGTTACCAATATTACTCCTGTGTCTGTGGAATAATTGGCACTTTTTCCCATTCTGAAGATCTTATTCTTACTCTGTTGGTTGTTTACTTTGCTGTGTAGAAGCTTTCTGATTTGGTAGGATTCCATTTGATGATTCTTTATATTATTTCTCATGTAATTGAGGTTCTGTTCAGAAAATCATTGCTTATGCCTCTGCCTTTAAGAGTTTTACCTATTTTATCTCCCAGCACATTAAGCGTTTCACCTTTAACACATAGATATTTGATCTATTTTGATTTTAGTTTAGTACATGGTGAGATATATAGGTCTGGGTTCAATCTTTTGCACGTGGATAGGCTGTTTAAAGTATTTTCCTGCTATGTCTTATATCAAAGAATCATGCCTAACTCCATGTATCTCGATATTTTCCAAATTTGTTTGACAACCAAATAATTCATTTTTGCTGTCTTTCTTCCACACATTTGACAACATATTTTGCATAGTAATAAATCTTATTTTTATCTTTCTCATAAAACTTTTAAAATATAATCTTTATATGGGTCATCATTAAGAAACAGTTATTACATTTTTAAGTAAGCATAGGTAATAAATATAAATTTTATCTGTTATTTCTTAACTGTCCTATAATTTCCTTTCTTAAAAAAAATCTTAATGCCATGTGAACATGGGGCTAATAATGAAAAACAGTATGAAATGAAATATGCAATATGTCTGCCCATAGAATATCTAAACATACAAATACTATATTCATATAGCATAGAATTCATATTTAATGTGTCTCATCATATTATGTACACTTCTGTCATCATTACATTTAATAATTTTGAATTTCTTCTAAAAGTAAATTTTTAACAGGTTTTTACCTAAAATTACATGTAACATTGATAATTTTGTCTTCACAGAATTTTAATCATTTATTTTCCACATGTAAAGAACATAAAATTTCAAAATCTACATAATGCTAATGTTGTACTAATGTATCATTATCCTCATCTATGAAGACTTTTAGGACTTCAGTTGCATATTTATTTTCTCCTGTTTTCAGTAGTTTATATATTGATCATAGAATATATTTAATCTAAGTATGTTAATTATTTAAAAATGTATGTGTCTCACTTTTTGTTTTGCTCATAGTATATGTGCAATATTTTTAAAACATACATAACATTTTCCCAAAAATTCTCTTAATTAATCCATATCTCTTCCTCTTATTTATAATATTTTTTATTTTTTTTCTAATGAAGACTTTTCTGTCATAAACTTCTTGCCTAGCATAAATTGCTTATGACAATCTCAGCAAGTAACAGTTAACAAATGTTACACTGAAGGAATTTAAATAAATTTTTTCCAGATGTGTTTATAGTTTAGTCAAAACTTAGATATTACTGTATTAGCTACTGTTTTGTACAAATATATAAATATTTGCATGCATACATATATGTGTGCATAATTTAGCATAAGGAAAAGTATAATTCACTTTTAGAAAAGCAAAGATAACAGAAACTTCACGGAATTCAAGGGAATCTCATTTCATTCCTTAGAATTTCTAAGCATAATACAGCAGCAATGAAGACTAATAGTTTCTAAATTGAAGACCCACCTTGTGACAGATAACTGATATACATCACATCTTATTTTATTTATATGCATGAAAGGTGAACATTATGAGATTTTCAGGAAAGAGTCAATATGTTACTGAAAGCTCCATCAAGTTAAACATGTACAGAGTAATATTCTGACCCTTCCCTTTAAATTATATGTGTAAAACATGAATAAAATGAAATGCTCCCATAAGTCTGACTTTGTATTCAACAGTGATTTTCTCTAAAAATTAAAAATCTAAAGTTAATTCCTATATAACTTAGCAGGCATTTGGGCCTCTGTTAGCATTTCTGTTTAGTATTATATTTTTCAGATTTTTAGGTGTTTCTTCTTTTTTACAGTCAGCGAACCAGCACTATTTTATTAGTATTATCAAAAGACTCATATTCTGATTTTTTATTATGTAGCATAATGATTAGGTACACTCATAAGGGTTTGAATATTTTCATACACTCTGCTTGAAAAATGGAACACATTCATCGAATACTACTTACTGTCAGTGACAAACCACAGCTCATTTTCCATTAACATAGATAGCATCTTAAATACTTGAGAACCAAAGCAAAAAGAAGCACATTTTTAAATGATGTATCTAGTGTTTCTTTAATTATGAAGTTGTAAATTTTCATATTTATGTTTTGGTATGGCAATCTGATACATGTGAGAGAACAAAACTTGACTGTATCTTAAAATCTCAGGGGCATTAATCCTCGATACTAAATGAGATGTCATACAACAGATCCTCTTTTATTTTCCAAAAGAAGTCAAATAAAAAGTGCCATTCACTATTATTGTAACTTAGGTAACAATTGAGAAAGTCTGCATAAATTCTTTACATTTGAAAGCTTTAAAATCAACACATTTTAAAGCACAGACATAAATATTTATGACAATAGAGAGAAAAAACTGAAAAAAAATTGTGTTTCTAAGTTCTAATTGAGAAATAGGATGTATGTGGAGAGTCATAAGTGAATTGGATTGAGTCGTCTTTCATTAGGCTTATCTTCTATTTTTCTGTTTTCTTTTTTATTTGTGACTTATGTTCTCCCTTTGCAATCTACCTTCTTGGTTTTTACAATCTCACTGGTGGAAATTTTATAAAAGTAAAAGACATATGTCATTAATACCCTCAAATTACTTCTCTTCACTTTACACTCATTCCCACCACTTTCTGTTTTTTTTGTACATAGAGTCATATTAAATAGCGCCATGGACAGGAACCCATTGGACAAGTTCCTTAGCTGTAAAACAAGATGTTTCATTGAAAGTAGTTTAGTATAGAATACCATAATGGTGGATATTTATTGGAATATATAGATACTGGCTTTGATAGAATTATTATTAGCTGGTAAGGTGAAACTGCATCAAGATTACTTGTCTATTGCAGTGGAAATGATTCCTTGCTTGTTATGTAGTGGAAAGTGTACAGTGTAATGAGCCTACCACTGGATGGTAAGTTTTACTGCAATAACTCCATACCAGTGTCTCTGTTTGGGACTCTGTGGTGCGAAATCAGATGCACAGGTATAGTAGCTTCTAGATCAGTTTGATAAGGGAAAGTCTCTGTAGATGAACCCATTTATAAACTCTATTCCTGCCAAAATGTTCCCTTTGTTAATGGGGTTATTGAGCAGATACAGGGACTACTACTGATTGTGGAAAAAGAGTCTAGCTGACCACAAAATGTGTCATTTTGTCCTCTCAGTTAAAAGGTTCTGTTAAGAGTGGATGCCATTTGGTAAACTTTCATGCACATTATGAATATCTTCACACTGTGATCATTTTGAGAGGTCTATTTTTTTGGTAACTTATCACTGCTTTTTCTATGCTATTTTTTCTACCCTTGATTCGCCAACCAGTCCATTAGGAATTACAAATGAATGTACACTCATAAATATTACTATCTCCCTATCTAAAAATATCTTGAAATAACTTTCTTTGTGGAAGGAATTACCTCTACTGGAACACTTTAGCATTACTTCATTGGGTGGTGTAATGCTGCAGAAAGTGTTTTGGGATAGTGTAAGCAGATGGCTAAGAACCCATCACTATATAAGAATATTTTTTTCTTTCCTAATGAACTGTTTTAACAAATTATCCACGAGACTTTAAATGTCACTTTATTAAAATTGAAGTTTGAAATGAGTCCAAAATGCTTCTAGAACTACAAAACCCAGTGTAGTCTCCAAAGTACAATTTTTATTTGATGATAACTCATTGCTAAGTATTCAAATGGGCACATATCTGTTGATTTGTGGTAGGAAGCTCAAGCTTTTGCTCAACGACTGTTCTTTAACAAACCACCTATCCTTTTCGCAATATTGGCAGCTTATTGGGCAAAAAATTTAGAAAGATAAAAGTATAACAATAAGCTATTTCATATGTTCCTGCCAAAATAATAAATGCTAATGTATACAATAAAATTGTAATAAAAAATTAAAATTCCAACAGATGAGTCCTGAACATTATCTCTGACAGAGGTATAAGGTACATTAACATTGTTTTACCATAGAAAGGCAATTCTGACATACTTAAATCATTTGGTCCTTAGACCTATCACTGTGATAGTGAACCCCTGGTATTTGGGGTTATTTTTCCAAATCTGTGGCTTGCACTTTAAATTTTTTAATGGAAAAGGTATGTAAAATGATATTTGAATACATTACTTATTACTCTCTAATCATCAGAATCAATTAGCATAATATCTGTGTAGTGAGATATTTTGATGTCATGCACAATGTCAGTATGTGAAAATGAACTACTGAGCATATAAAGTGGAAAATATGCCTCATGGGCTTTTTAAATTAGGATGAGGAAAATATGATTCAGGCCATGCAAGCATATGCAACGCAATGATGCCTGTTAATTTTTTCCTTATATTACCTCTGAAACATAAGCTGTGTTTGAGTCACTAGCATATCACAAGGTTTTTCCAATTTCTTCATATACATGCTAGAAAGGTTAAAGAAGGAGATAGGCTTGAAAATCCATGACTCTTTCAAGTTCTTTTTAAGAGTGTTAACCCTTGGAATGTTCAATTATTGTGTTGGTTTACTATTCTGATGAGTAAAAGAGGCTCCACATGATCTCATCCATCCTTTTTTATAATGACTGTAGCACAGTCATACATAGTGATCTATGTAGAAAGTCTTCTGTTTGCCAAAAATACCTATTCCAGTTACATATTTACGAAACAAGCAAAACATTAGTCAATAGAACACCAGCACCAATTGTGAGTGAAGATTGGTTTATATATTGCCTCCCCAACAGAAACCCCTATTTGAATTGTAAACAAGAATGATATTTAGTGTCCTGGGAAATTACTGTTAAGAATCAGTGTTTAGTAATCCGTGAATGGTCTGCTGCTTAATTTTTCCCATTTTTCATTTATGTTAGAAAATAGTTGCAGATTTCCTTAGTCTTAGAAGAGATTAACCTGTGATAGTGATAGAAAGTCATTTTTCACTGTCTTTAACAAAAGCAGATTTTACTTCAATGAATAGACTTTGGTGTATATAGGTATGAACACTGCAGAAAAGACATGAAACTGCTGTGTTAACTTGTTAGGTTTTTGGCCAATGCATCTTTAATGTTTGGTTTTGCTTTATTTTCTTTATATTGATTAAGCAATATTCTTGTAGACCACAAATCTATTTTATTTCTACAGAAAGTATGATCAAATAGACACTGACAATGTTTTTAACCTGTGAGTGAAACATTCTGATTATGGGTTTGCCCCTGTTTCCCCTTACAGTAAATGAACATAAAATTCCCAGTGTCGGTAAAATGCTGCTACAGTGCTAAACCTATCATCCTCATTCAAACTAGGAAGTATTTTCATGGCTATAACTCCTGCAGTCATATCTGACTTACATATAAGAGGAACAAGATATTCCTTTAAGAAGGAAAGTCCTCTCTGCTCTCTAATCTTCCCAGCCTCTGGTAACTAACATTGTAACCTCAACTTCTATGAGATCATTTTTAAATCTTTTCTTTTGGTTCATGAACATTTAAATTATTTCTACTTTTTTGCTACTGTGAATTAGTTAAAAATTAATTTTTAATAAAAGATGCTGATTTCTGTTTCTCACCAAGACAACAAACAATTTATGCTTTCCAAAACAATTTTTACTGAAAACTTATGCAAAATGATGTTTTTTAAAATTAAACATCAGCAAGCAGAAACACTTATTATCTCTAAGAAAGGAAAAACTATGTGAATTTTATGGTTCTCCAACTTACCACCTGGAAGTTTCTAGGATGAAACAAAGATGTGGGATACCTAGATAGAGTCTGGTCAATCAAAAATTAAAGAGACAGAGCTAGAAAACTAGGGAGGCCAAGGGAGAAAATGTTCATAGAGCATAGAAGCAGAGAAGAAAGAGATGCATAGTGAGAAAGAAAGCTTTACAAACCTTTGAAGAGCCCCTCACATGCCTTCAGCTAAGTAAGGATCAAGGTAATACATGTGTGTAAGGAGCCTTTCAGAGGTAAATGGCAAAACATAATAATAATAATAATAGTAATAATAAATATTAAAAATAAAAGACCATTTTTAAAATTTACCCTGGGCTGGGAATAGTTCATGTTCCTACTAGCTAGAAAGGTAGGTCCTTCTGGACCTAACATGGCCATGGTTACTGAGCAGGATATTTGTCTCAGTAAAGGGGCAAAATTAGACCTACATTATAAGCTGCTTTCATTGCACCTAAAAAGGGGTAAAAGACCTAAAAATAAAAACAAAACTTAAGTAACAACTATATTCCTGGAATGGTCACAGTAACTATTACAGTTGACTTTCTCAAAGCAGTGGGAATAATAGTAACATATAACAACAGGGTCCAGGTGGAATTCCTCAATTATCAGGGTTGGAGAGTGCTACTGGATTTATTGCAATAAGCAATGAGTATACCAACTAACAAGGTTGGAATGGTAACCAAAAATCAGCCAGATTCCTTCCACTTGCAAATTCTAAAGTCACTTCCCCATTTTAGGTGTTTGTTATAACAGTATTCAATTTTCAAGTCCTTGTATTAGTTTCCAACTGTTGATGAAACAACTCATCACAAATGTATGACTGAAAAATAAACAAAAATTCATGTATGTTACAGTTTTGCAGATGAAAATCTGAAATGGGTTTCACTAGACTAAAATCAAGTTTTCAGCAGGCCTCCATATTTTCTGGAGGTTTCAGGGTGAATCCATTTCTTTTTCTTTCCCAGTTACTAATTTCTATTGAATTTCTTCACTCATGGCTCAACATGAAAGCAATATCTTTTAATACTGCTATTTCCCTGACTCTTTTTTTCTCTCATACTTCTATTTTTAATAATCCTCATGATTACATTAGATCCATCTGGAGAACCCACTATAATATTGGAAATCAACTATTCAGTAATATCTATTTCATTTGCACTCTTAATTCCTTTTTACCACCTAACTTGATATATTCACAGGTTCTGCATATTAGGATAAGGAAATATTTGGGTGGACATTATTCTGTTTATCACTTGAGATCAAACCTATCCTAGTAACTAAAAGCATTTGAAAACATTCATCTAATGTATCAAAATAATATCACATCCAGGAAAGGTGATGGGATACAATAAATTTTAGTGCCCACTTTAAAAATCTAAATAAATGTAAGTGCATGGCCTTATGTTGTTTATCACACATATCTGGTTATACTTTGGCTTTAGAAGGACACTTGATAGTAGATCATGTCTTAAAAATATGGGCCTCATCTTGGTGTTATTGAAAGGCAACGAGAGCCTTTAAGAGGTAGAAAGTAGTCAAAGTTCTTTGGTTATTGGAAGTATGTCCTTGAAGGGATTACAGAACTCTGGCTTCTTTCTCTGTTTCACTTCCCAGCCACCGTACAGTGAACATCTTGCTCCACTGTGCCCTACTGCCTGATGTACTGCCACAGCACAGGCACAAAAGCAATATGGCCAACTGATCACAGAATGAAACATCTAAAACTGTAAGCCAAACTAAATCTTTCTTCTTGTTAAACTGTCTCCCAGGTTCTTTTTTTCACAATAACATAAAACTGACTAACACTGCCTTTAAAGACTGACTGATACAGGGAGGAGAAACACAGGCTATCATTAGCTCAGTTGAGCTATAGCCCAGGTTTTAGTTACCATTCCACATGTGATATAGTTGATAAAATAAATGTGGTGTTTGACATGCATATGAATTTATCATTAATTTGCTTGGTTGTGTTCTAAATTAATCAAAAAGTAAACAGCAAAACTGTTCACATTCACATGAAATGAACAATAACATAAATTTATACTTCTGTCATAGAGTATTGCCAGCTCTCTTGCACTCTGTAACAGTATTACCCTAAAATATCTAGAACATTCTGTCATCCTGCATAATATCACATTGAAGCATTTCATCATTAACATATTTAGTGACCTGAATGATCAAAAGTTCTTAGTGTGCTGGAGGTGCCCATAAATGTGCTCCAGCTGGTAGAAGACAAATCCTGTATGATTCAGAGCCAGACAGACCCATTATGTTTTAAAGTTGCTCTCGATCATAGGTTTTTATTTAACAAAATAAAAGAAAAATTGTTTTATCTTGCACCAACAAGAGATATTAGAATGTCTAGTGAATGTGAGTTTTGATAATGCCATATTAGTAAGGCTACTTCTCTGGTTTATTAGATCAGCAAAACACCATCACTAAGTAGAACACAGGGAATAGAAGCTGTGCAGAATTTTATACATATGCATATATGTTCATATATATGCACGTGTTAGCTTTTGGCAAGTTATTATATATAATAGTAGTATAAACAGTAGTACTTTGACTCATGAGCTTATTTCCACCATGAAGGAAAAGATAGTCACACTTGTGCTCATGAAAGAAAGATGATTGCAGACCTGTTCCTCACCCCATGCAGAGTTCACAAACGAAAATTGAATTTTCTAAACTTTTCTGTTTGTGAATCAAACTTACCACAAAAGCATTCATGAACTGAGATACCACTGTATATATAATATTAGCTTATAGCTTGAAGCAACTAGGAATGAGAGAATCTTAAGAAAGATTTTTCAATTTCTGGAGCAAGGTCATTTCTTTGATTTGTCTTTTGAATGATTTGTCTTTTGAAAAACAACTGGCATACTACTAGGCTGTGAGAGAGATGCTATAGCTCATTATAAGACACCAGATATTTATAGCTAAAACTGGTCATCCTCAGTTTAATCAGGCCAAGAAGTCAGAATATTGGATGTGTATACCTAGAAATACTAATATAATGAAAATGGTGCATCAAGAATAGATTATAATCAGGACCAGAATGCCCAAGACAGTTACATTAATAGGCACCCTGAAAATCCTTACCATCCATACATTTGCAATCAGATCATGTTTATCTCTAGCTTAATGTAGGATTTCTTACAGCTATTTGAAAGAGATAAATGCATGAACTTAATTTCCACCTGAGTTATTTATTTGTTGATATAAGCTAAAATTGGTTAACAGGTTCTCTTGGTTAGTTTTCTCTCCTTGTCGAGACAAAATACTTCACATCCAAAGTGAAGCAAGGAAAATTTTATTTAGCTTACACTTTTTTGGACGTTTCAGTCCATACTCAGCTGGCTCCAAGCCAGGATGGCATAGCTGAGGGGCAGCCATTCATGGCAGCCATAAAGAACAAGAGTGAAGAGGGCGAAAAGGAGAGCACATCTCCTTCCCTCCCTTATATTACATGCTGGCTCCACCCCTGGGCAGGTGCAGCACTCACATCACCAATGCCAGCACTAGACAAGGAACTAATCACAAATGCTAGATTCAGCAGCCTCCACAACTGCATGAGGCTTGGGGAAATACCCAGACACAAACCATAACACAGGTATATTAAAATTTCAGCCATGAAAGAATTTTTTAAAATGGTTGCACAAAAAAGACTCTCGCTGGGAAGATAGACATTGGGGGTATATATGTGATTATCAATGTGCCATGGAATGAAAAGTAGCCTAAGGTTAAAAGACATACAGAATCAAGACCAACGGTAAGGGATCTAGGTAGTAAGACTAAATTAAAAAAAAAACAAACAAACCTGCTGACTCCATAGTGATTTGTTAACCTAAATAAACAGAGAAAAGAATCACTTAAGCAACTTTTGAACATGGTAACTTGAATCATATAGTTGATAAAGGTATTCTAAATAGTTGATAAAGATATTCTAATGATATAAACCAAACTTAATTTATTTTAGTAAATTAGTTAACTATCGTTCATTTTAACTCTGAATCTGCTTTATGTACTTGGTAATATAAAGGATACATATATTATCAGATCTACAGTACTTTAGTGAAGATTCCTTAGAGATGCAGTTGATTATAGAATGAGAGAGAGACAGAGAGAGAGAGACAGACAGACAGAGACAGAGATAGAGACAGATTGATTTTACAATTCCCTCACATGGCTATGATGATAAGAAGTCCTACAAGACACCATTCCAGAGCTGGAGAACCAGAAAAGTGGGTAGTGTGGCTCATTCAAAATCCAAAAACCTTAGAAACCAAGACAATGACAATGTAATTATCAGTTGAAGGCCAAAGGCTTAAGAACCTGAAGGCTGCTGGAGTGAGTTCCAGAGGCCAAACTTGAGAAAACCTGGAGTTTTGATGTCCACAGTAAGAGAACAATGACATTAAACTCTGAAAGATAGACAGGAAGAACCCCCCTTTCTCCTTTTGTTCAATAGGTGGCTAATTAAATGGAGCCCATCCACACTGAGAGATCTCCATTCAGTCCATTGACTCAGATGTCATTGTCCTCTGGAAATTCCGTAATGGATACAACTGAGGCAGCTTGGTTATTCTAATCAAAGGAAAAACACCTGAGTTTCTCCTTTAGCAGAAAAGGATTCTCTTTCCAACAGAAAAGGAATGGACCCAATGCTTACTGAGCCACTGAGATAATGTTTTACCTACAGAGTATCCCTTAATCCAATCAATTTGATATCTATAACCAACCATCATACAAGTTTTCCACAATAAGACAATAGGAACATAAAGCTGTTATTTAAAGGTCAAAAAGACTGTAATATTAAATTTGAGTGTGAATTTCTAGCAGTGCCTTATGAAGAGTTATAAATACAAATATGTATTTCTCGGCAGTGTCTACTGATAGGATTAGATGCAATATCACTCCATATCATCTGCATAGTGTATCTTTTCACCCAAAAAGTTGTGAGCTCTTTGGAAAAATGTTTGATTGTATTTCTGGGGCTAGGAAGCAATAAGGTAAGGTTGGGACATTTTGTGGTAGAAAGAATGTGCCCATATCCAAATTATTCTTTGTCCTCAGGAACACTAGAACAATGGCCTCGTCATGGCCTCCCAGTAGTCAAATTGGATACAATTTAGACCTTAAGAAAAAAAGACACTACATGTTAATATAATACATCCAAATAATTAAATTTATCTGTCATAGTGATAATCAAAAGAGAAACAAGGAACAAAATGAAAGAATTAGATAATTGCTTTTTTATAAATACTAATGTGCTAATTTGGGGAGAGAGAAGGCAAAGCAACTAATTAGTGGTCCAGTGCTGTAACAAATACTCAAATAATTTGGGAAGACTAGGGGAGCTGTACTGCCTCATGAAGGAAAAAGGTGTAATTTCTTCATTAACATGCTATTACTGGACTTTCTGAATTTTAAGGAAATATATAAAAGCATAAGTATGCTACAAAGAGCTAATTTACAGGAAGTATATAAAAGAATAAATATGCTACAAATAAATAGCAGATATAAGATATGGCAAAATCTGAAAGAATATTGTTTTTTTCAAAATAGTTAATGTCATAAATTCAGTTTTCTCAATTTAAAGACACTAAATAGAATCAATAATCATGGAGATTTAGAACATATAACAAAAATTTAAACTGTAGAAAATATATGTAATAAGAGACATGTAGGAATACATGTAATGGACATATAATTATAGTTACTGGTTCAAGATTCTTTCCACAAATATGGTAGGAATGTACTACATATTTGTTAAACTGATCTAACTATAAATAAGATGGATTTCTTCTTAATAAGTCGAACCATAGACTTTAGTAGAGGCCAAGGGAAAATGGAGTTCATGGTTAGTATTTGGACTTTATTATACATCACATAAAAATAATTTATTATCAAAAATAATAAAAAATTGACTCAATAAATTCAATTGACTTACAATGATTGTTTTAGGAATGATAAAGAGCATTGGTTTAGGACTACTAATATTAAAAAGCTAATATTGTATTGCTAAAATGACTGAGTTAACTTAGAATGCCACATGTAACCTTTTTCTATGACACTACCCTGATGTGAAGGTCTGTAAAGCTTATCTGCAACAAGTGCAGAATTCCTTGTCACAGTACATCAAATAGTCTATGAAAGTGTCTGATTGATCCCTTACCAAGCCTGTGCCTTATAGTAATAAATAGCAAAAAGAGAACAGAGACAAAAATCATTTAATTTGACCCTTTCTCAGATATTTTGTTTGTGGTTTTGTCAGTATCAGTTGACTGATAGTGCAGATTTTTGTTATCCCACTCACTCTGAGAGAATGTAGCTAGTCCTTGACATCCCATGGAAAATTTCACCAAAGGCGTATGCTTTGATCTTTCTCTCAAGAGGCATACAGGGATCTCAGTGCACAGTCACCTGGCACCATATATATTATTCATATATTCAATGATACATTCATACAGTTGAACATCATGTGTCAACAAAAAAGAACAATCACTCTCAAATGCAAATAATGAATGAAACTCACAGTCAAACTGGTAAATAAGAAAAAGCTAACACAAGATTCTCTCTGTATGATTCCATTTAAAAGAGATTAAATAATAGGGAAAGTTAATTTATGGAGTTATTAATCAGAGATCATTATTATCTTTGGAGCCTATGACTGGGAAAATTCACAATGAATACTTCTAAGATGTTAGGAATGATCAAGGAAATAATTAAACATCACAATGAGTTATATTTTTGTGCCATTCAGTTTATGTATATTTTCATTTTTAAAAATTCAAGTACTAGGATGTGGAAAAGACAGAGAAAAAAGTTTAATAATTAACTCGTTTGCTTTGAAGTTAACACTGAAACATCCTGAGGTGAAATTCATCACGGGCTATTAGAAGATGCTGTCATGGTGACCCTAAGGAAGGACAAAACTGTCTACTGCTATACACGTGACTTTCCACAGTAAAGAGTGCCAGGTATTGAGGGATCTCTGGTCCAACAAAGCTCTTGTGCTTCATATATTCTAGGCATTTTCATGAATAGCATTATAGTAGACTGTGATGTGTGCTTTCCATGGAAGATGGGAGGAGGCTGGCTATGCTGAGCTTTCTGGAACCCATTTAGATTATGCCCTGCATTAGGAGAATAAGTTTCTTCATTGCTTACATTGCATTTAAATGTAAAAGATGCTCCTAGAAATCCAGCACTAACTTCTTCATGAGTTCCTTTATTTTAAGCGTGAAGAGATAAAATCAGTTATGGTCTTACAATGTGCACTCAAAGACATCTGCACACCATCCTTCATGATTTTCCACCTGGAGTTATTAATTAAGGGTGAAGTGATTATTCCTCTGGTTCTGTACCAGTAGGCTTTGTTTACTCTGCCTATGTGAGGCAATACTCTTCTTGTCAAACAAATATGTTGCAAAAAGATAATTCATGTATTTTGCAAAATATAATTGATATTTATTGAATAATTGCCAAATTATTATGTTTATCTGGACTTAACTTTGTAAAGTAAATCAACCCCTGTTTTGAAATTCATAGTTCTGTGGAAATTCCTTTCTCTATTCTATTTTTCATACTTAGATTTCCTGCTAGAGGCAGAGATATTTCTGGAGAAAGACACTAAATCAAGCTGTTAGCTCTACCTCATTATTTTATACACTTCAAGTTGCAAATGGAAATACCTAGATAGAAATTTATATGGGCACATTAAATAACTTCAAGCTCATTGTGTTTCTTCAAGGAGAAACTAAGTGTTCACATGCAGCATATACTTAATAGCCAACCAGAAACACCCAGAAGATACTTAAGGGGTGAGAGAGGGCTGAGACCAACTATAGTTTTCAGTACTTGAACTGAAAATTTCAGTAATGAAAAAAATGTTCTATTAAACACATTGCTTTTTATGACCTAATTTTTTTCTGGGAGCTGTATCAATCAAATGTACTTTGTCAACTGAAACCGAACAACAGAATAATGTCCAGGTTCTAATATGCAGCCAAATAATAACCTGATGTAAGAAATGAAAGACAAAAGGTCCCTATGAAAGCACATGAAATAGAGTGCTATAGAATATTAAATCCACTGCATATAGCCAGTAGCAATAAGCAATATTAAAACAGAGAATTTAAAGCTGTAAACTAGGAAACATTAATTTATTTCCTACTAATGCTTTTCTAAGGGACAGCTCCATGGCCTCCTGGAGATTTACTTTAATGTTATTTTCTCACTAACTGACCTTCCTTCCATGAAATTATCTAACAAAGAAGAATGCTTAGAAAATAGTATTTTTCAGGAAATGGAAATATTTTTTGAGTCTGATGACAGACTTCCACACTGGTATCATAGTTTTAAAGTGGTCCACTAATCTAATTGTAATATATATAAAGGCAACCATTGACTATATATTTTCTGAAATGGAAAACTGAAAGTTTCTGAGTTCATGCTGCATTTGACTAACTCTGAAAACCCATTGCACTTATGGCTTCAACAGTTCAAATGAAACCCTCTATGCAATCAGTAGTACAAATGAAACCTCTTCTCCTACTTGTCTACAAAAGCATTTTATGTCATCCAAACACTTCAAAGTCATCATGGCAGATTGAATTTATGAAGTCAATGTATTTTTGGATGGGAAAGAATATCCTTATGGAGGGTACAGGAAATTATTTTATCAGTGTTTGAAAAGTGATATTAAGTAATCTGTAGATTATACTCTGTATAAGCTCTTTGAAACATTCTCAAGTTTTAACTAAAATCTCAACCCTATTTCCAATTGCACCATTCTTTGTTGTCAAAATAATATTTGGCTTTCTGAAAACACTGTAGGATGTACATGGATACTTATTTGAACTTCACTTAAATTAGCCTTAATTCCCATTCACCAAATTTAATTTCTATATGACCTTTTAAGGTTCAATAAAGCTGAATTTAACACAATAAGTGATCATTTTCAAAAGATCAACCTTAACATCAGTATTTATAAATCTTTGATCAGGGTTATTGATATGTTAATGGTATTTAAATTAACCTTATAGAGAATATGATATTACAGTGACATGCTATTTGTGTTGTGTATATATTGCACATTCATAAATAATTCAATTTATGTATCATTTGCATACATGCATATAATCAAATGTACACATGTATAGAATATTTTACTTCCTATTTTCCAAGATATTAATAAATTATCTTAAATAAGACTTCCAGTACCCTCGTAGCATTGATATTCACTATAAAGAATTTATGATCTAAGTTGCTAAAGTTTTCCTTTATGTTATTCATGTAGTGATTACTAAGAAAGCAAAACTTACAAAAAAAATATGATTGTTATGGCTTATGTGTAGGTGTAAAGCCTGATGCAGTCATAGGCGGGGCATTTTCAGAGGTGACTGAATCTACAGTATGTGACCCTTGAGTTGATTCATGGTGCAATGCTAGACTCAAGGGCAGTAGGATTAAGGGTGTGAGTGCTACCTGCCCTAAGTAGTCTGGATAAGAAAAAAGGGGCAGAAAGATGCTGCTAAAGTCCCTGGTTGCTTTTAGTACCATGTGGATGTCATGAACTGTTCTTTGTCATGCCG
>RJWT010019103.1:0-18554 GCA_004365215.1 Cuniculus paca
TATCCCAGGCTGGTCTCGAACTCACAACGATCCGCCTGTCTCAGCCTCCCGAGTGCTGGGATTACAAGCGTGAGCCACCACGCCCGGCCCGAGTCTTAAATTTTAAGTTAATAAGAATTTTTATGTGTGAATAAGGATAAATGATATTTTAATAAAAGGTAAATTTGTGTCTTGGAAAATTTGAAGACTTCATCTTTGAACTATGTCAGATAGCATGTACTTCATGTATTTCTTTTGATAGGTCTACACACTTAAAATATATTAGCAGCAATAAGCAAAGAATACCTTATTACTTGATATTTACTTTCTTACAGTACGTTTGATATAATATTCTAAAATCTAGATCCAGAAATATTTCACTTTTGAAATCTATAGAGTTCTATCTCATAATGCAGTTTACTTTTAAAAGTTTATTAATTTGTAAAAAATATTTCTTTTTCTTCATAGTATGAAACGGAGTTATAGATGCACACAATTCTGACAAAAATAACGTGACTAATGAGCCATTAGATATCTTTATATTTGGACTGCTTGGAGAGAAATATTGAAAGTGAAACCAAGACATAATTACTGTCACTTTGAATAACAGTGCCTCATGCAGATGGCCAAACTCCTCGATATCTTTTTATTTTTAGATATGTCTAATTTTATTCTTAGTGATATAAAGTGGTTGTCTGGATACTCTAACAACCTTAGGTATTTTTCATATTATCGTTATGTGGTTTGTTGACAGTACTTGTTACAATACTAACCACCTTATCTATCACTATTCTTCAGGGGCATTTGTTACTTTTTCATTGATGCACAAACACTAGATATGAAATACTTAACACAGTAAGGCGTGAAGAGGGGCTACAGTTCAGGAGAAATTTTTCATGCTTTGTTTTGGTTACTTTTCTCTGGTTGCTGGGACAAAACATCTGACACCCAAAGTGAAGCAAGGAAAGGTTTATTTAGCTTACAGCTTCTGGAGATTTCAGTGCATAATCAGCTGGCTCCAAGGCAGGTGGTATGGCACTAGGGCAACACTTCAAGGCAGCAACCAGAGCAAAAAGGGGAGGCAAAAACAAACCTCTTCTCCTCCCTAATGTTGTACACAGCCCACCACCCCCACCCCCTTTCAGGGCGGGTGTAGCACTCACAAAATGTCCTTGCCCTCCTTTGCACAGGATGAGGATGTTTACAAAGTAAGAACCCTGGCTCCCTGCTGAGTCTCTCAGTTAAACTTCTAAACTTCTCAAGTTGACACAATGTATCAACCATAACACTTATAGAAATTACAATCAATTCAACGTGTTAGAGTAATGAGAAATCCATTTCCAGTGATACTTGATTGGAAGGCAGAGGATAAATTAACTGTGTCTTCTCTCAAATACGTGAAGGACTTGAGTGTGTCTGATAGAACTGCCGCGGAAGAATGAGCACAGGAGCATCAATCCTCGAAGAAAGGTGTGATGGGAGTGGTAGTGAAAGTAGATTCTGACTAACAAAGAAAACATATGGCACAAAAATATAAAAAAGCAAAAATTTTGGTAAAGACCACAACTCTCAATTTTGTGCAAAAAACAAAGGCAGGAGGTGAATATCCTCTATAAAATACAAAGGAAGTTTTAAATACCAGGAATTGACAGTACAAAATGGACAAATGGGGAAATGCATAGCAGCATGAACAGACTATGGATAAATAAGGCAAGTAGGGACTGGCTAGAATAGAAATGACACACTTGACTTTAGTGGTGTGATAATGAAGAAAAATTAGAAATTTGTATAATAAGAATTGGATATCATGAATAATGCGTCACAAAAATGTGCCCAACTTGACTGACAGGAAACTGGAAAACATCCACATGCTTGGGTGTGGGTTTAGAAATGCATAGAGAGTTCTACCTTCATCTTATTTCTATTGGGTCTTAGTTGGAGCCTCCTTCTGCCGCTGTGGAAGATCTCCAGCTTTCCCTTTTTCACTGCTACCATTTATATAACATTCTGATGTCCAGAGAGAGTAGACTTGTTAAAAAAAAAAATCCCTGTCTGTGAAATACAATTTTCACATTAAAAATTTAGAAAAATTCCTAGTGTAATGGCACACAAATCTTATCCCAACACTCTGGGAAGCTAAAGAAGGAGAATTGCAAGTTCAAGTCCAGTCTGGGCAACTTAGTGACTTATTGAGCACTGGTCACAGAATAAACAAGGCAAGATGGAGATGAAGCATAGTGCAGAGACCCTATATTCAATTTCCAGTAACACACACACACACTCGATGTTTTACAAAGGATTACCCCAGTTGAAGTGCAAAACAATTTACATGGCTGTGGTTTGAATATCCCAACCAAATCTCACATTGAATCTAATCCTCTTTGTTAAATACTCAGAGATAAAACAAAGTAGGACTTTCAAGAAGAGATTAGGTTATGAAAATTCGTGCCCTCACAAGTGACTTAATGCATTAGTGGATTAATGGACTCATGGGTTAGCGATCACCTGAAGAATGGGTCTGCAGTAGAAACCAGCCGTTCTGTTTTTTGGATGTATTGTGTGCACCTATTGAGGGCTTGTAACACCTTGGGGCTTTGTAGAGACCCCCACCAGAAAGACCTCCAACAAATGGAGCCCTTCAGTCCTGAACATCTCATTCTCTAGAACTAAGGGCTAAATAAACTTTTATTTTCCATTAGCTTCCAAGTCTGGGGTATTCAGGCATGGCAACAGAAAATTAACTAAGACATACTGGGGCAACACAGCTATCTAAACGATTGATTTGTGAGTGGGCTGTTGGTTTGCCAGTGCCTTTATCCTGTAAAATTTTGAAAATATAACTCATTCACATTTGTTGCAATGTTTTGAGCAGGATAAGTGTAGCACTCAAAAAATATAAACAAGAGTACCTGTGACAAGAAAAATAACTTTAATAGTTGTTAGGAATCCTTTACTTGCCATTCTACAACCCAAGGTATTAGTGAAAATCCCCAAGGCTGTTTGTTTTGTCTATTCATAATAATCTCATTATATGTTTAGTCTGACTCTTCAAATAATCTTCTTCATGTTGCTATTTCTTTAGAATACAAACTAGATCGTGTTTTTTATTCTCCTGATTATTATATGAGCCTCCCTTGTTATTCTCTGCAGAATGAAGTCATACAACTGTCTTCATGAATTATCGCAAGTTCGTTAGAGTCTAATCTGCCAGTATGATCATGTCCACTTCTTGGCCACCCTTAACTATTCAACGTTTCTAAATATGCCATATTCAATCATGTCTGCATGCCTTTATACCTATTTTTGAATTTTTCTGAAATATATTTTCCTCACTTTCTTCCTGAGAAATTGCTTTCTACACTTTAAACTAATTTCTATGTGAAACTGTTACATAGTATGATCTGGTAATTATTAATAACTGCTTTTATTCATTACATTACTTAAGTAAAAATGTATGTAAATCATTTTTATATTCTAATGCATATTAATACTTTTAGTAATGTTTGTTTGACTCGAATTTTGTTTAACTATTCATTGTCTAAATATTTATTGCCAGCTTATCCAAGAGCCTTCACCATTTTAATTTTGCTTAAAACTCCAAGGTATGTGCATAACAGTAATCATGTATTGCCCCAAACATTCAAGCAAATAAGTAAACAAATAAAGAAAGACACAAGAGTCTGAATTGTCTACACACTAAGTACAATACTAGTTTTATTGGCTCAGTGTTCCTTTGTGCTTTCCTTTCTAAGCTCTCTTAGAAAACAGTTGAAGCGCTAAATGTTTTCCAATGTCTTTTTCTGGAAATAATAGATCGCTTTCCATTTGAAACCACATTAATTTGTTTATCTCATCTGCTTCCTGGCAGCTGTTGGAAGTTGATGCTCTCAATATTAACTATATCAAATATGAGTTGATTTAAAGAAATTGATAGCATACACAATTGCCAACTAACTTCAGACACTAAGTTTTTATTCATATTCATTAAGGTTACTTAGTGCTTAAGAATGAAGCTTGCTGCTCCCTGTACTCAGCTAAATCTTTTCTGTATGCATGCTATTTTGCGTATTGTTAGATTTGTTAACTCAGCATATTTTCTATTGGTAATTACAACACTACTCTTTTAACAATAGAACAACAACAATGGGAACATGATTCTGGATTGTACTGTCTAAAAAATAATCAACCACCAAAAAAGCTATGTCTATCCTTCACAAACAAGATTTTTGTGTTATCATGTGTAAGCTCATGTGTTGTAATGTTATAAAGCTTATTTTTTTACATTATACCAATATTTAGATTTGGCATTTTATTTTTTTAATGTGATTCATTTACTTTTTATAAATCAATGTGTTTATCTTGTGCTTTATACATTTTTTCTGGCTTGTTTATTTCATGCTAACTTTTTCCTTGCCAATTCTTCTGCACTTTATAATACAGAAATATACTAAGCAAATAAACTCCAGTATTTTAAAATTATACATACAAATTGTACAAATTATTAAAATTTTACAATGAATATATATATAATTTTAAAGTTACATATGCAAACAATTCCACATGGAGAAACATGCCTTTAGGTTTCAAATTTGTGACAAGTTTAATTATAAAAGTATTTATACATATGGAAATATCCATCTTTCAGAATTAACCTGTTAATTTTAGGTTTTTCAAAAGACAATAATAAACATCTCTCAAAACTAGAATCATTCTTTTCACTCTAAAATCCAACATTGCATACTTGCACATCATTCTATAATACATATAAATATCACATCACACTTGATCTCTTTCTTACTCATTTGGGTGCACAATCATGACTTTCTTCATAAAGAAAACATATGAAGAGGAGCAGGTGAAGGGTAGATCTAAATTAATTATTAATTATTTAGGTTTTATAAATGCAGATCTAGACCTGCAGGTGGTACACATAAATGGATGACTCTGAGAAAATTTACATGTGTGCCAGGATTTCTATAGCTCAGAAGTTTTCTTATTTTATTTTTTCTTTGGAGATAGATTAAAGCATGTTTAAAAGTTTATGAGAAAGACTCAGTAGAGGAAATGACTAAGATACAGAGCACAATAATTGGTAAAATGAGATTCTTAAGCGGGAGGTAAGGAAAATCACAATTTAAGTAGAAAGAGTCCATTCCAAAAGCAAAAGACTACATTAAAAGTGGTAATAAATAGAAATAATGAGCAAGAGGTGCAAGCACCTGACTTGGTTGGGAGGCACAATTGGAGAGGATTCACAATTCTTTTCATGCTATTTTTTTATGTGAGTGTTTAGATGAATATGAATGTTATTTTGAAGTAAACATTGTGAAGAAAAGTAAAAAAGAAAGGAGGAGATGAAGAATAAAGGAATGGAAGCAGAGAAGGAGGGGGGGAAGAAGACAAGTAATAAGAGAAGGGTGGGGATGCAGGGAAGGGGAAAAGGAGACAGGTAAGGAAGGAGGAAGGGAGGGAGAATACAAACAGTACAGACTGACTTGGGCTTTATTATTTTATCAAATTTAGGTGTCACAGCTTTAAAATGGAAGCAATCTTCATAGTTAATTTTTCCTACCAAAATAGACTTGCTTTCCAATAGTAAGCATTTTTATTTCAGACTGAGATTTTCTAGACGGGTATATTGTATGAACAATGTTATGAGGTAATTTGGTTCAGAGCATTTGAGATAATACTCTATGAACTTGATATAGAAAAACAGAGAACAGAGAGACTTAGAAAATAAAATGGAGGGGCAAAAAAGAGGATATGCTAAAGAGGTCAGATTTTAAATTATTTTTAAAGTATGAGGATATGTAATATACTGAATCCAGAATGCTTTAGCAAGTATTTTGCTGATACAGTTCAGTTATGTTAAAATTACATGCCCAGTTTGAAACATTGTGATAAATGTGTTTACTTCTGTTGGAGGAGAAAATTTACTTAGCTTTGTGGGTATATGGAAGTAGGGGCAAGTACTAGTTACATATAGCTTCTTACATTGCAAATGTAAAGAAAATATATAAACATATAACTTCAAAATTTTAACTTGCATAAGGTTTCATCATTTAATGATTTGTCGTGTCTTATTTTTATATCATTTAAAGGGATTATATTCAATCTTTAGACATCAATGCATTATAACTATTATTAACAAGATATATAATTATGTTAAAGTTTGTTTTAAATTTCCATCTGAAGTAAGACATTATAATCATTTTACTGCTTATTATCACTCTGTAACACTTGTTTCATGTAAATGTGCACATGTACAATTAGTTTTCCTTTCATTGTTTTATTAAGGTGATATCTTACATGAAGACATCAGAAAAGAAACATATTCAAAGTTGGCTAAATGGAACTTCTGCAAGCTTTGGTAGTTTAAAATACTTTTTCTGTATCCATCTCCCTTGAAATTCACTGAAAAATAACAGACACATATACAAACAATGTCTAAAAGGAAAATAGCCCAATAAACAAAGAAATGAATTTAAAAAATCTCTAAATGCTAGGGAATACTTGCCAGATCTTGTGGTAGATATCCTGAAATAAAAATGATATACAAAAATAAAACAATATATAAATAAAAATGATGTAAAAAGAACAAGATGTAAATATTTCTAGAAATTATCAGTGCCCATGAAAAGGTCATCAAAAATTCAGTTTTTAAGAGTGCCACATCGTGAGACACTGGTTATATCAGGAAATGGATTTCTTTATAAAAAGACCAAAAGGCACAAAAGCAAATACTATGCGTAAATAACTTTTCTATTATCTTCAACTCAGTATCCTATGTAGATGCCTAGTAAGCAAATAAATAAAAAGGAGGGCAAGAAAACACATGTAGGGAAAACAAAGAGATGCCAAACTCACAATGGCTTTACCAAGAGCAGCACCAAATTTTGAAGCACAAACATCTGAAATATCTTCCTGCTAAGGTGATAACAGATTAAATGGAAGAGTATTAAAAGCTACTAATAGAATCTTTTTGTACACATCTTAGCTCTTTTTCTCGTTTTATCTTCCCTTCACAAAAAATAATTCTCTGGAAATTATTGACTATAAATAAAAGTGATATCCTTTTGGCCTGGGGATACAGCTCAGTGGCACAAGTACCTACCTGGCAAGCTTAAGGTCCTGAGGTCGATTCCTGGTACCAAAAAAAAAAAAAGTAATATTCTCCAATATATAATGTTGTGTTACACAAAATGCATTGAAATGCATCAAAGAAAGATATGTCCAAGAAACATATATTTCTAATGTATAATTTGATAAAATTTTTGATAGCATTAAATGGCTACTAAGCAAAATGATACAAAAATAATTTCTGAATGATGATAATTGTTTTTGAACTGATAACATACAACTTGACGCACAGTAATAAATAAGACAAAAGAATAAAGTATTGGAGATTGCATAATAATGTAGCAATAAACGACAATATAGAAAATGGAAACACTTAAATACCCATTGAAAGTCATATCCAGTGTTGAACAAATGCCAAAAGGTACAGTATAACATAAATAAAAATTAAGTTGCAGGTCAGTAAGACAAGGAAGGTCCAATGTACACAAAACGTAAGGGTCCTGAAAGCAGAAAATAATTCTTAAAAATTAAAGATGATTTAGGAAAAGATTAAAGTATATCTTCATGCAAAAACCAAAATATACAGCAGTGTTCAATTTAAAAATGAGTCCACATAATGATTTTTAGACTTTATGATCATGCAAAAGCAATGCACATTCAGTAAACACTACATCGAATTTAGAGTTTTGACTGTTTTCTGGGTTAGGATTATATTATATTTTATTGCAGTGATAAGCAGTTGATATGAACTCTGAACAGAGACAGCCGCTCTAGGCTGGGGTAAACAATCAAAACTACACAATACTCCATGTTGCTAAGCTGTGATTGTGGTAGGTTAGTTACACTAACTACATGTTCAATATAACATTTTCAGTTTATGATAGGTTTTTTTTGCGAGGTGACCTCATGGGAAAGTAAAGAACATCTCTATGTATAACTAGAATCTTTTTAATCTCACATACTTTATTTATCCATTGATTTATTTGAGCTTACTATTTTGAAGTAAAAATATAACAAATGTACCTGCAATAATAAACTTAAAAAGAAGACAGCTCTAGCTTGCTTTGCAATGTTGGAAAGTTTAGTAGTTAATTCTGTAGTTCGGGGACCTAGGTCAAGGGAGTATGTTACGGAGGAGTACATAACAGAAAAGCTCTTTGTATTTTTGGCTTGGAAGCACAAAATATAATAGGGGCCAGGGACTGAGCATCTTTTTCAAGATACCTGCCCAAGCAACGGGAAGACTTTTAATTAGGGGCTGCTTCTTAAGCTTCCATGATCACTCTCCACAGCACTT
Organism: Cuniculus paca; assembly: GCA_004365215.1. NCBI lineage: Eukaryota > Metazoa > Chordata > Mammalia > Rodentia > Cuniculidae > Cuniculus > Cuniculus paca. The sequence goes on from RJWT010019103.1 coordinate 8,357, forward strand.
TGAGCTGAGGAAAGGTCTTTAGCATAAGGGTCTTTGGGGAAACATTTTTCAAACCATAGCAGTTGCTGTAAACATATATATATATATATAGTACATATTTATGATATATAGATATATAGATTATATAACAATTGCAAATATGTAAGTAATATATAAGATATATAAATATATGATTATATATTATTTATAATATACAATATGTAACTATTATATTTATGAAGATATTTGTCTGTCATTGTTACACTTAAAGCACTCATATTGATCCATAATATAGTCACTCTTTATCATTAGTGATGCTATTAATATAATCAGTACTTTGTAGATGTGTAAAACTTTTAAACAAGTGTCTTGCTTCAAAGTAAATCCAACTTTTTTTTTGGTACCAGGGATCAAACTCATGACCTCATGTTTGCCAGGCAGGCACTTATGCCACTGAGCTAAATCCCTGACCCCAGTAAATCCAAATTTATCTACAGTAATTAAAAAACACATTAGCAAAAAAAATGGAAGAACTGAATATACTTCAACATATAAGAGAAAGTATCACATGAAGCCCTGCAAACAATAATTATGGGTATTAATATAAAAACATTTCTAATTGGTCTTGATAATGTTGACACAGTAATGTTCAAATACAGATACTAACTGGAATATAACACATATTGCTGACTTTTATTATCATATGATAAATCCTCTGAATGTAATTTCTGAGTTGGAGATTCCATCTATAATTTTCAATTGCATTAATTTGTGTTGCATATGTATTGATTGCTAGCTGATTTGAAACACTTCCATTGGCACTGAAGTACTTATATAAATAAAAAAATAAAGTATTTATATATTATGTTTAAGAAGATGGTTTTCAATAAAGAAGCAGCATTTGTCACTTAAAATATACTTTACTAAAATCCAAGACATATTCATAACACATTTTCCATGTCTTATATTACTATTTTAGTGACATAAATAAAATAAAATTGTAAGTTTGAAAGTTGAATTTCATTTTGTGATTAATCGAAAATAACTCACCATTTACGATACAATATTAGCCTAACAAAGTTTTTTAAAATTTACAACGTACACATTATTGTTTTTAGCTTACATAGATGTATTTAAATCTATGACCCTTTGCTGCAACACAAAAGCACTTACCTATACAGTCAAATGCCAACTTGACATAAAAAATATTGTGTGGGAAAACAATAAAGATTTTTTAATAGATGCAGATAATGGAAATCTATGAAAATACTAGATTGTAGGTGGATATACACAATTTAAATTTGGATAACTGAAATTTAAAAGTATCTCAGAATCATATGTTGTCTTTTTTCAGATTTTTAAGTCAGATTTTGATTTCTTTGGAAGACTTACTAAAAATATCTGCTTGCTTTTCTACTTTACTTAATACTACTGGGAATTTTCCCCAGGAAATTGACAAATAAGTTTCATATGTGTCTTAACAATCTACACTTGCATTGCTTTTGCCATAATAAATATTGCTGTGAAACAAATAAAGCATGAATATCTAGAGTAGAATCTATTTCACAATAAATGTTATTTGTACTGTAGGATAAGCAAAAGTCAACTTTTTAGAAGCTTTGAAATACTACCTGAGGATAACCTAGAAAATGGGTAATTCTCTAGTACATGAAAATAGGCCACATTGACAGATAAGCAATGTATTTGAAATGTACTGTGATGAACTGTCAAATCAAGATATCCAGGCAGACATACACTTTTTTCATTCTTTTCTCTGTGCAGTCTCATCTATCAAACACAATCCCTCATATCATATTCTGTATTTAAGGAATTTTCTGACACCTTTGAGTTCATTATTTTTTTCTCTTCTCTGTTCACCATTTCTCAAACTTTTGGTGGTTCATGCTCACATGTATGAGACACACTCATTTACTGAAATTACCCATAAATTAAAATAATAAGCTTTGAACTACAAATATAACAAGGCTCTATTATGACATTTAAAAATAAAAAAAATTTCACATAAGAATTTCTACAGTAGGAATAATTCCTGAGTTCTTTAATTCCAAAGTCTCCTCAAGGAAGCAAGTGCATCTACTTTATTCTTTTGCCTCTTTCATTCCTTTATACTGGCTCGTCTTCTGGTTTCTAGACAAGCTACAAGAGGTTCAGTTGTCTTGGTTTAAATCTTTCCTTCCTCAGTAAAAGCTTTTATCCTAGCACCCATCATTTACAGGAAAATTGTTGGTTTAGGGGTAATCAATATTCACCTGAAAATTTAACACCAACCAGAATAACTTTGAGGTAAAACCTAAAACAGGCACATTGGCATATAAATAAATTTCACTGCTGGGATTTATCTTCTGCTCTACTTTCCATTCCGAAGTTGAGAGTAAATTTTTAAAGAGACAATGATTTTGACAAATAAACAGCTAAGTTAACTGCAGCATTATATTGGCAAAATCAGCTAAATGGACTGATTTGTTTGTGATCTGAGATTTAAAATCGTCCATGTCTGATTATCTACACATCTGCATCAATAAGTATTTGCTAATAACATATTGATTACTGGCAGTGAAGTTGTTCAGAGATTTTAGTCTTTTTCTTCTCAAAACAAGGCTTCTTAGTTCTCCCTAAAATTATGTTCATATCCACTGGACAGCAGTCTCTTAGGTGGCTCCTGAGAATACCAGAAAGATTAATGTTGCCCATGGTCTTTTCAGATCTCCTCCTCCACTTCTCCTGACAGTGTTCCCAGTTCTTGGTGATCACTCAGCGCAGTTGATAAACTTTAAAAATTCTCTATGTCTCTGACAAGTCTTTAATATTTTAATTCACATTCCACTCAATGAGTTTCTGATTGGCAATATTGGAAGTCAAAATATCTATAAAAATAGTACTCTTTAGTGATTACTGATCATTATTTTAAGGAATGTAGCAATATTATTGTGACCTTTTTCTGGAAATGTTAAATGTATTTTTGTTAGTCTAAGATTCTTTAAATACTGAAATGTTTCATGAAGATCAAAGATTAATTTTTTAAAGTTTGCATTTTTTTTTGTCTTTTTGAGACAGGGTTTCACTATGTAGTACAGGCTGGTCTTGAATTCACTTTGTAGCCCAGATTAGCCTTAAATTCACAAGGATCCTCCTGCCTCAGCCTGCCAAGTTCTGGGATTACAATTGTATACTACCAGGCCAGCTATTTTTTTTTAAAAGTTTGGTCAAATTTGTTTCCACTTTTGTTGCAAAAAGTGGTATATAAAATAGAATAGTATATAATGCAAAAATTAATGTATATCATATTCCAAGCATCATATTATATGATATGCACTATATAAAACATAGCTATTTGAATCTTTGAGATCTCTACCAAGGAAGGAATATACAGTATTATAAGTGATTTCTACCTTGACTCTTTTACTCCTGTTACTGTATTAAAAGTAATTCTTTAGTTAAGTTACCACACCTTTTGGTATCTTAGTGAGGAGTTGCAAACTGTTTTAAGTGAGGTCTCACATAATTTCTAAATGGTGGCATCATTTGAGCAAGGTCTTTAACATAAAATAAACACAAAATCTCATTAAGTTACCTTTCAATTATTCCTATAATTGTTAGGAGTGCTTTTTCATGTAGGAGAGCATATATGATGCCAACTGCTATATAAACAATACCTGGCATTCAAATAATTAAAATACATTACATGAAATAAGGAAAAAAACTCTTCATGTTCTTTATTATATTGAAAATTGTTTGTTCTGATGGAACTTTTAATTCATATCTGCTGATATTTGAAGTTAAGTGATTAGATGATATTCTTTACAAACATTATAATTTTTGAAACTGTACAAAATTATAGATTAATAATCTAGTATTTATTTTTGCTCAGCCTTCTGATTGACACTTTAGATAACAATCTTGAATGACATAAAAATTATTCATGCAAAATTTTTATTTTAGAAAACATTTGGTTGGCAACGTTAGCATTATTTTAGAGTTACTATATAAAATTGGATTGTCCACTCAAATAACAGTTGAACATATAATAGGTCCAGACAATCATTTGGTTTGAACATTTTAATACAACAGATTGGATTATTCTTCTTATCTTGTGAAATTGCTCTGAACTCAAGAGCAGATATTCAGCACATCAGAATTAAGAAAAGGTAACAAAAGAATAGTATCCTTGATATTCAGAAAATGTTATCACATTTATATCGAAGCCATTTTATTTTCCTGTTAGACATAAAAATAGCATAGATATAGAAATCTCATAGATACGACAGTGTTGCTCTAAAACCTTGATAAAATGAGACAAATAGAGGTCAATTCATAATTTTATCTAAGAACAGACAAATAAAAAAAGACTATCATAAACTTCTCTTTCTTAGGTAATGACAGTTTAATCCTTGTACTAGTCTCCTTTCTGTAGATAAGATTTGAGATAGCTAATCAGAGAATTACCTCCACTGTCTGGAAGCCTCCAAGTTGGAGTCAGCACTTGTGGTCCTGTTAATCAGGAATGCCAACTTGACAGGATTAAGAGACTAATGTGGTGGCTGAGTTGGATCATGGCGGTGGTGCACACTGGTGTTCATAGCTTCATGTGCTGTTATGAGATGGGGTCTACTTGGATATGGATCACAGGGGTTCACCTTTTCAGGTTATTTCTGTGTCCCTATGCTTTGCTTCTCTGCTACCATGAAGTAAGCAGCTTTGCTCCAGTACAACATTCCTCAAAAGATTTCTATCTTGGAGCAGACTACCATGGACTAAAACTTGTGAATCTGTAAGCCAAAATAAACCTCTCCCTCAAGTTGTGGGTGTTGGTTCAGCAGTGGGAAAGCTAATCAACACATTTTGTTTCCTTGAGCTTTCCTCAATATTATACAACAAAAGCTCCAAATCCTATAATTGCTTCTCTTTAAAATCTCCATAGTAAGACGACCCAGGGTTAAGCATAGTGTTTGTTTTTGTCATTGCAATGAGTGGCAGACTCAATTTGTTTAACTACATGTATGTTTTGGTGGTCTTTGGTTTGAGTGTATTTGAAGAGACATTGTTTAAGGTAATGTAACACAGAGAAAAATGTTATGATCATCAAATTCTAAAACTATGCTTGCTATTTTATTTCAAATTCATTTGTTTCTGAAACCACACACACACACTCACACACACACACACACCAAACCTTCAAGGAGAAGAAAGAAAATTGTATTTATCATCATAGTGATTTTTCACATTGAATTTTCAGAGATCATGAATGGAATTTTGTGTGTGTGTGTGTGTGTGTGTGTGTGTGCACAGGTATAAATATATTTTTGAACTTGGAAACTAAAAATAATTACTGGTTGGTATGATTTATTTTTTTCCCTGCCAGGAACTTGGCGGATGTCTGGGGTAGACTGAATAATGTTCTCTCCAAAATGTTCGAGTTTTAAATTTTTAAAACTTGTGCTTGTGTTACATTGTGCCTTAAAAAGAATTTAAATATATAATTAAAGTTATGGACTTTGACCTAAGGTGATTATCTTGTATTACCTGAATCACACTTATCTAATCAGATGAGCCTTTAGAAGCCAGCATTTCTTCTGGTTGAGTCAAAAGAAGGGCAGCAGAATATGTCAGCAGGATTGCAAATATGAGAGGGACCTGACATGCTGTTGGTGGACAAAGGTCACATGAAAAGCAGGGAAGAAATGTGACCCTGGGAGAACTAGGATTGTGTGCACCCCAGCTGACAGCTGCTATGGAGCCGGACACCTCAGTTCTACAAGCACACACAAAAAAACTGAATTCTGCCAACACATTGCATGACCTTGTAAGCGTGCACAGAGTCTGTTGAAAGGGCCACAGCCTTGTCTACACCAGAATCCTGACTTTAGACTACTCTAAGTGGAAGTACAGGTGTGCCACACTTTACAGCGACTTCTGATCTACACACCTGGAAGATAATAAATGGGTGTTCCATCAACCTACTGAAATTATCCTAATCTGTTATCGAAATAGAAAACTCCTAGTTCTGCTCAGTGTCCTTGGTTGAACAAAACAGTTCAAACTTCAATCCTTTGGGAATTATTCTTTTATTCAGAAATGGGTGATTCTCAAGATCAACTTGTATTTATCCTTCATCTGTTTTACTCTCTAGAATCTGTTCTCTCCTATTTTTTAAAAAAACCTGTAGCATATTTTTATTTAGAAAATGGGAAATAAAGGAAAGAACATAAGACCAATCTGAAGGGAGTCACTAGGTAGCAAGAAAGTGTAATAAAGTATCATGGAGGAAATTTGTGTGTAATAGAGTATTGTATGAATGAAATATAAATTTCCTTACACTAAAGCTGTTGGGCATATGAGAAAAAAAATCTCAGAATTGTAATAAATCGATGAAAATAAGCAGTTCCAGAGAAAGTGGTCAGAATGTGAACATGATGAGAACAAGAAAATATAAATAAAATTTATGAGTCTAAGAAAGTAGGAATAAATTATTGAATTCTAGTATCAACAACAGCAAAATTATCAAATATTAAAAGAGGGAAATACATTTTGAAACTTATTTCTTAAATAAAATAAATGTAATTATTTGTGAATATCAATAGGCATATACACATACTATACATTTATATATCTGTATTTTTCAATTAAAATTACAAAATCTGTATAATTTATCTAAAATTACTTTATTATTAGGTCATATTTTTTCTAGGTTACGAAGATGGGAAAACAGGCTTTGTGTACCTGATATGTCTGCACCTAGGGAGACTCTGGAAAAGACAATTGCTCTTATTCAGACAGTTTCCTGTTTATTAGAAAACCTACAATGATTTCTGCAATCGAGAGCATTTCTAATTTTACTTGGCAAGATTATATTTGATCTTTCACTTATGAAACCTTTTCAATTCAGTTTGTTTTTTCAGGAATCTTAATAGGATTTACAAGTAACACATACATTATTTTTCATTCGTTATTAAATTGGTTTGATGTCTTGCTTTAATCTTTGTGTAAGACTCCAAGAAATTTATAGTCTCTCTATTGAATCTGTTCCCAATGTATTTTGAAAATTTGCTAAAATGAATGAATTCAATTCATGGTATTTTGTATCCGTTAGCAATTTCATTTACTTTCATGAGTGACAAACTCCACATGGTGGTGTGTTAGTCAAAAGTGAAATTTATTTTCACTAAGTCTGAAGGTTAGGGAGCCAAGGCTGCCTAAAAGGCTCCACTATGTCACCAATGCACCTCTGTCTTACAGGTACAGTGCTTCCACAAGGGTCTATGAAATGCTGACAAACACCCTTTTAACTTTTCCCTTGTTTATTCTTACATCACTTAGAAAGAAGAGAGCAACGTGTCAGAAGTAATGAAAAACAAAACATTTCCTGGAAATTTACACTTTTATTTAGTTGGCTGGAAGTGTTTCACTTGGATAACTCTACTTGTAAGAAAATGTAGTTGGTAAACTGGACAATTTGGGCAGAAAGAAAAAAAAATAGAAAAAGAAGCAGCTTTGGTTGGTGAGAAAATGAAAATTGGATTTGAGATCTTAAAGATGCTTAACAACCTCCAATAAGGACATATTCATGCACTCATCTTTAATATCTAATGCCATACAAAAATTATGTGTAATTTTATGCATACATACTAATTATGATGTTGTAAGTTAGATAGGAAAATATTGCTCTTCTTTGATGTTATCTATGAAGTATATTTTATCAGTGGTTATAATAAGCTCCGTATTTTTGATCCACTTCTTAAGAAATATTTTTACAAGTGTGCTCTGGATTCTGGCACTTAAGATTCAGATATAAGCAAGTTGTTACCTATTCAATATATAGATAGATAAAGTAGCAACTTTATAATGCATTATTAGAATGGAATTTTGTCCATGCTGAGGTGAGCACCTACAAAAATATAAAGAATAAAACGGGAATGCTTCTGCTGAAGCAAAGGCATTTTTTTATGAGCCAAGCTAATGTAAAAGTTTGGAGTCCAAGAAGAACTGCAAATAGTTTAGTTAATTCTGAAAAATTCAGTGCAGTGGAGGACAAGAGGGGAAAGAAATTAGAAACTCAGAAGGTGGGTTTTATGTGTATGGTGGAGTTTTGAGTTCAAGAATACTTTTTATCTTATACGTGAGCTGCTTTTATGAGTTTGAATTTATGGGAATGGAATGGGTCAGTTTTGTTTTGGTGACATACAACTGATAATGAGCATTGGCAGTTGGTTGTGAGAGTCAAATTTATTAACAAGAGATTATGAGTAAAAAGATAAGAAAAGAAATTAAGCTTTTGTGGAATTGTTACCTGAAAAGAGGGAACTGTGAATGTGTCGCCCAAAAATAGCAGCGACTGAAACTAACATGCATTGAATGCTTACTTCTTTGGTGGATTTTTCTTAGGTACATTATATCTTTTAGCAGTGATTACAACGATTTTACTACATATAATTTTAGAGCAGATGAACAAAAACTAATGTCAGGATACTTGAACAGTGTCCAATATGAGTAGATTTTAAGAATGCAAATTAGTCAGTCATGCCAAAAACGAAGCAAGAAAAAAGTGAAGAATAAAGCGTGCTATATTTCTTAATATTTAGACTATGAATAGATAATTTCATAAAAATTTAATGTAATTCAAGTTTTTAAAATGTGAAATACCAAGCCATGGTTTGCTTTTCTGCTACACAGTATTTCCCTGTTTTAATGCTCCTGTGAGTAAGACTGGGAGAGACCATTTTTTAAATTCTTAGCATTTGGACAGCAACAATCAAGTTCACCAGAAGTTTTATTGTTCCTTAGAGCAAAAATGAACTGTTAAACTATTCAAACTGTCAAAAAACCGCAGAGATCTCTTGGGACATAAGGACACCAATACAATTCCTGAACTACAGCACTTGACCTACCCTACTGTGACTTCTAGATAGTGTAGCCCAAGTTCATGCAGCTTCAATGCCCATCTGGGAAAGCTCAGGGCCATCAACTGAATGTATTGATTGTTCTGGCTAACACCTAAGGACAAACTCCTGCCCCCCGCTTAGAGCATTTGCTACAAAGGTGTGGCAACTGTGCATCCTTCCTCTGTTCTTTTGAAATGTATGTGCATCTTCTACAACCCTGACAATTTCTTCAGTGATATGAAAACCATTTCTTCAAAATGTAATCATCAGGAAGTGTTATGCTTTAGATTTTAGCTAGCTCCTAAAGGCAAATGTACTAAAGAGTTTCTTACTATTCTCTAGTGTGTCTGAGTAGAATGGAAGTTAGGTTATTTGGGACTTTTCCTAAAAATGAATATTAGGATACAGCCCCTTTTCCACTCTCTATTACCTTCCAACCACCATGAAGTTGGCAGTTTTCTTGGCTACAAAGTCCCTGCTGTGTTGTACTGCCTTGCTACAGGCCCAAAGTCAACAAGGCTAAGTGATCAAGGACTGAAACCTCTGAAACTGAGTCAAAATAAAACTTTCCTCCTAGAAGTTTATCTCAAGTATTTTGTTGCAGTGATGGAAAGCTGACTTACCAAAGAAAGATAGGGCCTTCATCTCCTATTTTCTGCGGAAAAGTAGAAAACTAACTTTTATAACTCCTTAGAAGGAAGTATGGCTGTCCTGATCAAACCTTGACTGACTCTTTATAATATTCATCTCTGACTCTGTGTGAGCCTGACTCCCTCTTCCTCTTTATTCTCTTGCTCTTCCTTTAAAAATGCTCAGTTCACTGCACAAATCTGAGTGGAGTTCAACCCTTAACCCTATTCCTTAAAGATACTGAATAAAACCCATTTTATCATGTAGATATTAAACTCTGTTTTTCTAAAAGAAAATAAGCTCACATGTACAAGTCTTGAGTGTTGCCCCAAAAAACTCTGTAATTAAGGAAGCAAAATTTGATAACATCAAGTAGTCTTCAGGCAAAATCTTCCTACTCATTTACAGAAGGAAGTATTTTCAAAAATCTCAGAAAAAGTGATTCTTACAATTTTCCATCTATAGTAGTATAAATTCAATATTTATATAGAAAAGTAAAAAGAGATTGGAATTTTGTGATTTCACATAGTGATACCTCACTTTGAGAATTTAATTCATATCATGATTCTGCAGCTGAATCAAATTTCCCCATAATAGTCAATGTAAATAAGGTTAATTCATTATGAACTTTATGTATTTTTTAAGCATAAAAATGTGAAACACAGTACAGTACATTATGAAGAGAAAGAATA
>RJWT010019104.1:0-18556 GCA_004365215.1 Cuniculus paca
AGGCCAAATGCTTAACTTGCAAATCTTTTGGGCTGCCTCTGAACACATGAAGAAGCAGAAGAGGTGCATTGGGACTGTATGTAATTGCATTCACAATTTCGTGTTCCTACTTGAGCCATGAGAAAAACTCTCTCCTCTCTCCAGCCCAATGCTCCCCCGTCCCCACTTTCCAATTCCCCAAAACAAAGCACTCTGGGAAAGCAACTGCTTTGGCTGAAATTGGATAAGCACAGGTGGCAATGCCAGCTGCAAGTAATTCGGCTTTTACTGGCACTGGTACTTCTGGACTTTACCTACTTTGTCAACAGGGAGAAGAGTATGGGGGAGGAGGAGCCAAGAAGCAAAGTGAGTATGAGAAAGTCAAGGGGGGTGTGGGAGGGAGGGAATGGAATTTTCCAGGAAACAACATTCATTGAAGCTGTCATTTGTGCTCATTCTTCTTTAAGAATGGTAAGATGAAGTTGTGGGTGGAGACCACCAGGCACAGACAGGTGATCACTGCCCACGTAACAGCAAAGGAAACCAGCAGGATGTTTCAAATATCCCTACAAGGCCAGAAACTGGTATCACCCTTTGCCTGGCAAACTGTAACATTCTAGACTGAGATTCTACTTCAAGTGTAAGCAATTCTTGTACAAATGAATCCACACTGCTTCTTCGTTACCTCCAAATAGATCTGGTAGCCAGTCCCTTTTTTGTGGGCTCCTGAATTTGAGCTCACCCTCCCAGAATGTACACCCATGCTTCAGTTTAGAAAAATCAAACCCAAGGGAGAGGACAGGGGTTGGGTATTCGGGAACCTATGCTTCAGCCACGTCTGATTTAATCGTTTGAGTTCCTGGTGGATCCCTTCATGGCTTTTGATTCCAAATGAAGAGAGGGACAGCCTTGGAAACATAACAAGGAATTAGAAATAAGTAATAAACGGTTACCAAAGGAGGCTTCTTTATAAGAATACCAGTTTTCAGGAAACCAAGAGATGCAAGGAGCAGGGAGGGATACGAGATATACAGAGAGAAAAGAAAAAAAAATTTTTTTTAATGTATTATGTGCATGTAACAACTTCTCACTGACCTTGCAGGTCTAGGGCCAGTGGTCTGATCATCTTTGCAGAAGACAGCGGTACACAGCGTGGCATCTAGAAGGGGCCTCCTTCTGAGGGTGGTAGCCACTGTTGATTCCCTATAGCCTTGCTCTGAAGTCCCACATTGTTTACTGTTTTGTGGGGTTGGATTTTATTCTCTTTTGCTTTGTTTGATTATGTTGTATACGGTGGCATGAGTCGCTGTTTCAAAGATAATAAGATATATATGGCAGCCATTTTGAATTTACTATTGTCTTGTTTGGTAGTCTTTTATTGTAGCCATTGTTTTGTTTTTACTGTTTCTATTCTATTCTGTTCTGCTTGATTTTTACTATGTCTGAAAGTATCTGCAGCTATTCTGAAGACAACAAAAAGCATTACGGTAACTATTGTTGACTTTGTAATGTTGTGAAGTCCTGTATCTACTCTGGTTTGTTCTGATTGGTTTTATTCTGTTTTATTTTCCTTGGTTTTATCCTCTTTAAAAAAAAAACATAACTACTGTGTACCACAAACATGAAATAACAACAATAAAAATTAAAAGGATAAAACACAGGAAGACATGGTGGGACAACCCTGTAGTTCCAGCCTCAGGAGGCTGAGGCAGGAAGATCACTGCAAGTTGAAGGCCAGCCTGCACTACAAAGTAAACACAAGGCCAGCCTGAATAGCATAGGGTAAGTCTGTCTCAAACAGACAAACAAACTCACAAGAGTACTAGTTTTCACTTTTTAAAAAAATTCATCAACATAATTCCTGACCCGTTTATATAAACAATTTTTTATATTAACAATTATCCATTTAATATCAAGATCAAATTCTTTGGAGAGCTAGCAATTTTTTGACCAAGTTAGCTGTCATAAATTAAGTAGTCAATATACGAAAAGTTAATGAAAATATTATATAGGAATAACATTTTTTCTATCATTATATGTATTGATGATTTCTGTAAAAATGGTGTCTAAAAAATCCAGAGTCATATAAATAAAATTTGTGGATGATAATAATAATAGTGAAGGAAATAATAGCTTTTCAATGAACTCCTACCAGAAATGACAAGAGCTTTTTGGGGGATTGGGGAGTGGACAGGAAGGTTCCAGAGTCAGGATTAAAAGTTGCATCTGGCCTTTACTAGTGTTGAAATGTAATAATTCAGATCCTTGGTTTTCTCATCTGAAAAATAACAGTAATAGTAATAATAACCACTCACAAGAAGTTTGGGAATAATATAAGAACGAAACTTCTAGAACATGGAATCAATTAAAGGAAGCTCTTCATCAGGGAAAGGAGCCAGACAGAATAAAGAAGAAAATACTTTGACCTCTACAAAAAGAAAGGAAGGGGGTCCTCATGAACACGCTGCTCTTAAACATACATGAGGCCATAATCAGAGTAAGGAGTAGTTGCATTAAAGGACATGGGAAGCCAGACGCTTGATAAAAAAAGATTTTCTCTTCATATTTGTTACTACCACCTAGGGCCCACTCCACAGGGGCTTTTCACTGGCTCTCAAAAGTGGACCTGACTCTTAAATTCTAAGATATGCTTCATTTCTAAATCAAATTCTCAGTGCTCAGTCCATGGTTTTGCACACTGTTACTCCAGAAGCTGAATGCGGCTTGGACAAGACCACTCTAAATCAGATATATCCTGCTATACTAGTGGAGCCAAAGAAGGCTGCTACCTAACAATATTCCCGGGCAAATGACATTCCAAGGCTCTTTCCTGTAATGAGGCATCCACTTGGGAAGAACAAAATCAGACTGGCAGCAGGGAATGTGCCTGCTGCGCTGTCAGCTGCTCACTTATCAGATCTGGAGAGCAAGTCCCCAGAGACACTATCATAGCTCTTAAAGCTAGCCCATCATTCAAACATACGATGCTGCAATGTGATCCAAGAAACCAATTACCAAACTACTCTTCCAAAAAGGGGCAGGGGTGTGTATGGAGTGTCCAACCAATACGAGCCAAAGAGATGAAGGCGGCGCATTTCACTCCAAGGCTGATCCACTGGGTGTCGTGCCATGTTTGCCCCCCTTGTTACCACATTCTGCAATCCAGCTACCACACCATCATGAGTCAAACGGAGAATTAATCATGGCCCTTGCCAAAGGATTGTACAAATTTTATTGGTAAGATGTGATCTGCTCAGTTTAGATAAACCAGAAACTGAGCTGGGACCCTGAGAAAAAAAGAACTTCTTAGTATTTTTAGATTACAGTAAACTAACAGAAATAAGAATAAAAATTTAACCCTGATTCACTGCCTCCCTAAAAGCAATACATTTTAGAAATCATTAAATTCAAATTTTATTGTCAACTTGAAAATAATGTATCTAAAGCTATCTCTTCATAAAAATGCTCTTTAACATGAATAAAACTTTTTTGTTTATCAGATCTGCTCACCCCCTAACTGAATTCCTTCATCTCAAGTCCAAAGCAGAAATTACCTTTCCCCTTTCCTCTTCCTTTTTTTTCTTCCTGGCAAATCCAACCTTCCAGCCCCCAAAACCAACAGAAATTGCTCCTCAGATGGACACTTTTTTCTTCAGGAAATGACATAGTGACATAGGTAAAAGGTGATTTGGGTAGACTGCTGTGTCACAAATTGTCAGGATCTGATTTAGAGACCTTGCTTTTGTCAAGAAAGACAGTAGGAGTCTGGTTTAAAGAAGTACTGGGAATATTTTCATCAAAGGTTTGAATTGAAAAGCAGTAGGAGGTAAATATCTGAGATGTTGCCAAGAAAGACTGCTATATCTGTGCAATTACCATTAACAGAGGACAGCAGTGGTTCAATGAAGTAATTCAATCTGGTGGCCTACATTTTATCAGACAGAAATTTTGAGCTCTGACATAAAAGGCTGCCAAAAAAACTACAGGACTCTTTTCTATGCATTTTCTGTTCTCTAATTCTATAAAACAGGTTGTATTTGCCTTACAAGGCCAAATCATGGATCTCTAAACATTTCACAAAGGATCCTGAGATATTTTTCTGATGAAAATATGCATTTCTACTTTCTTCAGAGTGAGTTCTTGTGTTTAGTTGTCTGAGACACAAATGTGTTAGGTGCAATAGTCCTGTACATTTAAACACAGAAGTCAAGGAGAGACACAAACCAATCTCATGGAATTACAAATACTGAAGCACAAATGAAATGTAATCAACTGCTATAATTTGATAAGTTCTGATATAAGAAAATACCTATGAAACATCATTATAGTAAGTTAATAAACATATTTCATTACTTCAAATGTTGGCTGATGCCTCTGTAATCTCTTCCCCAAACCTTATGCACCTGCCTCTCCAGCCAACCACAGACCTACTTTATGTCACTGTAAACTCACTGACATCTACTAGCATTTTATACAAATTGAAACCATTCTATACGTACCTTTTTCATGTAGCTTCTTTACTCAACATAATTGTTTTGAGGTTCATTCATGTTGTTACATGTATATCGTTTGTTCCTTTTTATTGCTGAGTAGTGTTCTACCATACACATATACAAAATTGCTAATTCACTCAAGTAATAATGGATACAAGAAATTTTCTATTTTTTCACAATGAAAGATACTATGAATATTCATTTTAAGTCTTTACAGGGACATATACTTTCTTTTAATCTGAGGGTAAACAACAAGGAGTAGAATGATTAAATCATGTAATAGACATATACAAAACTTCTTAAGAAATGGCCAACCAAAACTATCTCCCAAAGCAGTTGAGCCATTTTATAGTCCCATCAGCAGTGTGAAGGGTTGCAATTCCACAAATCATTAACTCTTGTTATGGTCCAGTATCTTCAATTAAGCCATTTAAATTGGTGTGTAGTGGTTTTCACTTTTCTTTTTTGAGGAATGGCTGACAATGTGGTGTTTTCAGGTGCTTATTTACATCTGTGTATTTTTTTTTTAAGCAAAGCATATGTTTGAATCTTTTGTCCACTTTTGAACTGAGTTGTTTGCTTTCATATTACTGAATACTGAGATTTTTTTATATATTCTGGATACAAGATCTTTATCAGATAAAATACTTTGCAAAACTCTTCTCCCACCCTGTGGATTATCATTAGACATTAGTGTCATTTAAAGGAGACATTCACTAGAAATACAATTCTAGTGTGGTGTCTTTTCTTTCAAAATGGTAAAGCTGTTCCACTGGCTGCTGGTTTCTTTTTAGACAAGAAATTTATTGCCATTCTTATTTTCGAGGCCCTTTACCTATGTCTTTCCTTCTATTCTTTTTAGAGTTAAGGTTAGGCTTGTAGCTTTCACCAAATTTGGCAAATTTTCAGACATAATTTCTCAAAATATTTTTGTCTCTTCTCATTTCTCGTCTTTGAAGAGGCTGATTATAAATACATTCAGCTGAAGAAAGTTGCTCCCTTATGCTCTGCTCATTGCTTAGATTCCCTCTTCTGTTTCCTTTTGCAGTTTCTATTGCTATGACTGCAAATTCACTAATCTTTTCTTCTGCAATTTCTAATCTACTGCTACATCTCATATATTATCCCATGTAGTTTTTATTAAAATAGCTTAATATTACTCTTATTCTACTTTAATTTTTGAATATATGGAATGCAAATATCATAGCTTTTAAAATTTTTTTCTAATTTTAGTATCTTTGTAAATTCTTGGTTGGTTTTGATTGATACTATACCTCAATATGAGTCATAGTCTCCTTATTCCTTGAATACATGGTAATTCTCAATTGAATTCCAAATTATTCTAGACTTTAATTATGTTACTCAAAAAACAGTTTGATCTTATCAGATCTTGCTTTTCAAATGTGTTAAAAGGGACTAGTGCAGTGCTCACTCTATACTCTCACTACTATCTTAAAATTCTCCTATGTAATTTACTCAAGGGCCCTTGAATGCATCTAGACTTCCTATTCTTGCTGGCAGGAACTGGGGGTTTTAGGCTATGTGTGAGAGTAGGCATTGTTTCCCACTTTTGGATGGTACTTTCTCATGCCTTCAGATAGTGTGTTCAAGTGTGACAGCTAATTAAGTGCTTGATATGTGAGAGTAATTCTCTGAAGATTTCTGGCCTCTCCCCCTGAGCACTTCCCTCCTCTGTCCTATGAGTTCAAGCTCCCTTGTTCTTCCCAGACTATCAGTATTTTTTCCAAATACAGGAAATCCACTGGGTTCTACATGGTACCCTTGAGTTCCTCCCCTCCCCAATGTCTTTGTATTGCATGGAGGCCTGAACCTCTCTAAAAGCAGATCACTGTCCTGCACCACATTATTTCCAGTGTATTACAAACCACTGGCCCATTTATTTTGGGCTTTATTTCTTCCTTCTTTCTCATAGGTTAGTACATTCAGTTCCTTTAACTCTGGGCAGAAAGCCCCAACCTCTTCATGACTATGTTTCTTTAGACACATACTATTACATATTATGAATTTGAATGTCTGTGTTATAAGATGGAGACATTTTATTTTCTACTGCAGTAGTCACAGAACATGAAGGCTGACTGGCATCCATTTGTTAACTTTCTTGGTGAGAATGAAAACAGTAACTACAAATATAAAGTTTAACACAAGAAAAATTCTGCATAAAATGTGTCAAACATTAAGTGTAGATTTCTATTATTTAACACATAAGAAAAAAGTCTGGTTTGTTATTTGTTGTTGTTGTTATTCACCTATTTGTCTGTTTTGAGCTCAAATACTTAAGAATACTGTATCCATTAGGAAGAACAGCTCTTAGTAACTTGAATCACTGAATCTGTTTATTTTGAAGTTCATACTTAACCTAGAGTTGAAATTCTAGAATTGAAACTGTAACCTCTCTATGAATGTGCCTGAGGGTCTATAATTCAGAAAAAGCTTTACCTGTTTAACACATTGTATTAATAATTTCCTACCTTTATGGAATTAAAAATGAGATAATAAAGTCTCTAAAATGGAAGGATTTTTGTTTTAATAGGCTAATTGAGTACAAGTGTTTATATATAGCAAGTATTCCTAAAATTCCCAAAAATCACGGAAATTGAGTTTCTAGCACAGTAAATGAGCTTAGTTAAAAAATAAATTCTTACATAAGCCAAATGAGAAACGATTTTATGAACTCAAATTCACTTAATTTAGGTACAACTTGCCAAATTATATAGTTTAATAAATTCTACATTACTAAAAATAGATGTGTTCTCTGAATTCTCAATATTAAGTATAATATGTGTGCATATGCTAAATCTACTTTCCAAATATACAGGTTTAATGATCAAGTTAGTTAACATTATTTTTTGTTTGCCTTTTGTTTGACCAAATTGAATACTCTGCTATACGTTATCTCAACCATAATTATATTTCATATATGGAATTTTACTTCTAAGGTTTTTAAGTAACTTAAAAATATTAGAATGATATTGGATATTGGATTAGAATGATTAGTGGATGCTTACAGGATAACTAGGGTAGTCTCATTAAGATGAACTATAGAAGAACTGATAACTAATCACATTTAGAATCTTATTCATTTGCACCATACTTTTATAAACTACAGAGAAGACCCTATCTCTGGGTCAAGTTAATGAATATGTTTGTTTTTGTTACTCTGTGAAGTTCTACAGGAGATGTATGTGACTGTAGAAAGTTGGTTATGTTTCTTTATGATCTCTGGCATCATGCTGATGTACAGAAATGCTGTTTACAATTATCTAGCTCCCTACCCTGCCCCCAGGTTCCCTCTGCCCCTTAAAAGAAGTTACTTACTTTGGTTAGTTTGGGTTAGTTACAGATAATAGAAGTTGACTTTTGGATTTAGACTTAGAGAAATTTAACTCTGAATGGGCGAACGTAGATTTAGAGAAATTTAGCTCGGAATGGGCCACTGTTTCACAAGGAAAAAAGTATCTTTGCCCTAAATGAATGTTTCTGAAGATTTCTGATCTCCTGATATTTTACTCTAAAAACTTACTTAGGCCTTCAATGAACTTACTTCATTTAAGATTGTGTGTAGATTATAATTATCAATATTGAGAAAAAGCTAAATAGCACTAAAAATTGGAATGAAAATAATTTTAAATACTTGCTCACTGATTCACTAAAACTAGCAATAACGAACACACTGCATAAGATAATAACATCTTACAAGTATGGAATTAATTCTGACCTCACATAGCCGCCAAAAATTATTCCTTAATTAAACATCAGTATGTTCTAAATTATGAAGAAAAATAACGACGAAGAAACTCAGAATTTTATTTCCCTTGGTGTATAAAACCAGAGTCTGAAAAAGAATGGAAGGTGTCAAAATGTGTCTTCCCAGTTTACCACAGTAGTACAGAAAAATTCAAAGTGAATTTTACTGCAGTGTCTTGAGAGTAATGAGCATTTCAGTAGAAAGGACACAATTTAAAGTCCAGAGAGAGTTATATGACACATATCGAGGTCTTAAACTTACTCAACAGGCCTCAAATGACACCACAGCTGGTCTCTCCTAAATAAAGAAGTAAAATTAATGGGACAGGCCAACCTCCAAAATTGGATGGCATTAGACATTCTAACACAAATGTAGGAGGTACTTGTGCAACTGTAAAAACTGAATGTTGTGTGTACATTCCTGATCTTACTACTAATGCCTCAATAGCTGTTCAAAATATTAGACAACAAATCAATGACACGTCAGACTCTAAAATTCCCTGGACTTTACCCTTATCCTCCATATGGGAAGCCATTACTAGCTCCTCTTGGTGAAAATTTTTGTTAACTATACTCATAATTATACTGCTGATTCTATTATTTGGCCCATGCATACTTAATTGTTTCTTTGACTTTGTCTCCTCCAGACTTAAAGCTGTACACCTACCCAAGATGAAAATGCCTGGTGTCTAAGAGGGCCTTTATACAAAGCTTCTGTAGAGTATCTCTGGCTGCTGATCAACAACTACAACCCCTTCAGCTTGAAGAATCCAGATCAGTCATTGCTCATTTCTCCCTCATGGCAGTTCAGGGTATTTCTTCAGAGGGGGTAATGTTACAGGCAGCAGAGTTAGAAAGAAATATTGTAGGCAGTCAGACAGAGCTAGGTCCTCAAAGGAGCCAGTGCAGAAGAGGAGGTATCTTGTAACACTGGAGGAGATAGACATCTAGGCCAGATCTCAATACAAAAGGCAAAACAAATGCAACCACACCCTAAGTATAAACATCAGGAATTGATATTCTATATAGGTATCAATCATATGGAGGAAGCCAGAAGAAGCCACTAATCCAACCCCCTACAAGTAAAGGCCCTGTTCCTCCTAGCTATATGACTCACTTCCCTATTGGATCCTCATTTAATCAATTTTACCTGAGTAATTAAACTCATAATCTTATTGGTTGATCATAGTTCTGTCCTACCTCATGTCTGCCTGCCTTGCAAGTTACTATTTTCCCCACCTCTGGTTTTGCTCTACAAAAGTCCCTAGAAAAGACAGAGTCTTTGGCAACCCACTTGAACCCCTTCTGTCTCTGTCTCTGTCTCTCTTCTCTCTCAGACAGTGGCTTTCTTTCTCTCAATAAATATATTCTGCTCTTCAAAAAAATTAAAAGTAACTAAGAGTAACTTAATGTGGTTCAGGCTTACAATACTCACCCAGAAAAATTATCCTGATGTCTACCTTACAGGGTCCATCCTTACAGATAGGAAGGAAAATCACATCCTGACAGGTTCCCTTAGTATATTCTGGGAATCTCAAGCAAAAAGAAATCAACCTAACTTTACAGGTACTAGGTAGCAGTTTCTTGGGCTTCAATTTTCAGCCTCATAATAAAAATAACAGGAATATAATGAAACAATTTAAAAGCACAATATTCTTGAATACCCAATAAAACAAACTTTAAAAAGGCATATAATCAAAATAAATACTCTTGGTTTACCTATTTAAATAAAGAGGCTAAATCAAATGAAACAACATTTACTTTGTGACTGTTTTCCCTAAATGGGGGGGAAAATCTGTGGTTTCAAGGAACATCACACATTATCTACAGCACACTCTTAGGGACTCTTACCTTTTTCTGGTTTAACAGTAGCTATTTTACAATGTTTGAAGCTGCAGATAAATGATAGCAATGAAAAATTTTGTACATTATCATGTAAATTCTCTCCTGTCATGGATAAGGCTCAACAGATGTTCAAAGTTTGCAATTCTCATCAGCAAAGTATCAGTGACCAAATGATATTTAGATAACCAAGTTTTACTACTTGCAAATTCGTATATCAACAAATCATAACAAATGTGATTTTGACAGTCACCTAACTTACCTAACTTAATGTACACAGGCTTATGTAAAAAAAATTTTTCTGTAAAACTGCATCATTGCTGCAAAATTGCACACTTCTAGGCTCTAAAATAGTGGGTGCATATCACAGCAATATATGTGCACCTATGCTTATAGCAGCAAAATTTGTAATAGCTAAATCTTGGAAACAACTCAAATGCCCATTAACTGTGCAATGGATAAAAAAGACGTGGTTTTAAAAATATATAATGGAGTATTACTCAGCCACAAAGAAAGATAAACTGGACACTTTTATAGGTAAATGAATTCAACTTGATACCATACTCGTAAGTGAAATAATTCAGGCCCATATGTGTAAACATTGCATTCTTTCACTAGTGTGACAAGCTGAATGAGTAAATAAGGCCCTAAATATAAAAAAGATAGTGTGAATTGGGAAGAAACTGCTTAAAAGGAAAGAAAAACTAAGGGAGAGAGGGAAAAGGAAGGAAGAGAAAAGGGAAATATCTAGCACAAGATAGTTCAGATAGTTATACAGCTAGATTTGCTTAGTTTATTGAAAAGAAAGATTTGTGCTAATATTGTCTGGACAATATTTCATGCCTGTATCTTGTACTCTGAGTAATTACTATGAAGATAACAATGCATGCTGTATTATTGTTACTATCTTATCAGCTTGATTTGAAACTCTGTTTTATTTTTATTTTTCTTCTTCATCTCTTAAAAAGAAAGAGAAACTGTGATGGGAAAAAAGGAAAGGAAAGGAAGGAAGAGAAAAGGAAAAAAATATATATATACACACAAGGTAGTTCAGATAGTAATACAGCCAGTTTCTCTTAGTTCATTGAAAACAAAGGTCTGTGCTAACACAATCTCAGCAGTATTTCATGCCTGTATCTTGCACCCTGAATAACCACTATGTAGATAACAATATGCAGTATGCCAATGATTGCTACTGCCCTACTACTCTGTTTTAAAATTGTTTTGTTATTTTTACTTTTTTCTTTTTAAAATAAAAAAGTAAATAAAAAAATAGTGAGTGATCACTGAAGCACACAAAGCTTTCTTCCAAAATATTAAAAGTGAGTAGTGCACTTAGAAGATAAGTATAGAGGCCTCAGTTTCCATGATTTGGATCTCAAACCCTAGGAAGCAGAAGATTTTATATGTGACAGTTAAAATACTTGTAATCAAAGTAATTGGCCACATGATGACCTGAAATGAGTTTTAAAGCACTATAATGTATGTTTAGTAATCAGTGAAATAACCCCTTATTACTCATTTGCATGTTTGTAGTTTTACTATTTTACAAGACAAAATAAAGATAGGGGTTAGAAAGCAGAAGATGGGAGAACACTAAAAAGTACATAAGTAAATCCATATATGTATATATGGAATGAACCAAGAATGAGTCTATTGCTGAATGGTGGAGATACAAAACAATAAAACGAGTTAATATTAGCTTGATAAAAAGAATCAGTAGTAAAAACATTGAAAATACTGTTGCTTAAAGAAATATGTGTACACAGAAACTGTCAGGTTTACAAGTGGATCAATACAACAGAATAGAGGACACTGAAGTAACCCCAGGCACATTCAGCTATTTGATCTTTGACAAAGCAGACAAAAAACATACACTGGAGGAAAGATAGCCTCTTCAATAAACGGTGTTGTGAAACCTGGAAGCCACAAGCAGAAAATTGAAGCTAAATTCATCTCTCTCACCATGTACTAAATTAAAATCAAATGGATCAAAGATCTAAATATTAAAATAGAAACATTTAATCTTCTAGAAGATAAAATAGGTAAAACTCTTGAAGACACAGGTATAGACAAGGACTTTCAAAACAGAACCCCAGTTGCACAAGAAATAGTATCAAGAATCAATAAATGGGATCATATCAAATTAAAATGTACAGCAATCAACAAAGTGATGAGACAACCTACAGGATGAGAAAAAAATTTCCAGCTATTCCTAAGCAGAAGACTAACATCGAAAATATGTAAAAAATTAAAAAACTTATGCCCTTTAAAATAAATGATCAATCAAAAACAGACAACTGAAATGAACAGACAGATCTCAGAAGTACAAATGGCCAATAAATATATAACAGAAGGTCCAACATCACCGACCAATAGAGAAATGTAGTTTACAACAACACAGATTTTATCTTACTCCACAAAGAATGGACATCCTTAAGAAATCAAAGAATAACAAGTGTTGATGAAACTGAAGGGAAAAATGAACTGTTCTACATTCTTGGAGAAAATGTAAACTCCCACAACCACTCAGGAAATCAGTATGGAGATTTCTCAAGAAACTAAAACTAGAAATTTCATTTGACCCAGCTATTCCCTTCGAGGTATCTTCCCAAAAGAGTTAAAAAAACATCATATTACAATGATATGTGTAGGCTCACGTTTATAGCATCAAAATTCATAATTAAATCTGGGAAAAGGCCTATGTGCCTATCAACAGATGCATGGACAAAGAAAACGTGGTATTTGTATACAATGAAGTACTACTCTGCCAATAAAGAAGGATAAAGCTGAGTTATTTTTAGGTAAATAGAGGCAACTTGGGACCATAATATTAAGTGCAACAAATCAGACACACAAGCTTAAATGTGACATGGTTTCTTTTATACATGAGAAGACTAAAATATAAATAGGAAACAAAATGAAAGAAAGATAAGGGAAACTAGGGAGATCTTCAAATGAGAAGAGAATTAGGAAACAAAAGATGAAAAAAACTGGAACAAAAAATACAGACAGAACTTTTGCAAATGGGAAAGGGACGAGAGATGGAAGACCCATGGAGGAAGGATAAGGGAGGAAAAAAGAATTAAGATGTGTTATTTGCATGTACAAACTCTCCACGATAAATTATTTTGTACCACAAACATGTACCAATAAATTTTAAAAAAAGAAACTGTCAGATTTTAAAAATACAAGTTCCATTTGTAAAAAATATCATCTAATATAAATAAAAACTCATTGGACAGTTTTCTCAAACAGAGCAGTAACTACATTCACAAATGTACTTGCAGAGAGTATCAATTCAGTCTTCTTCCTGCTTTCCTGAGTAATAAAAGCATTCCATCTAGAACATAATAAAAGTCTTTACATACTTATGATATAGTAACTATGTGGCAGAAAAGTGATCAAGCCAAAGAGAGAGACAGGGAGAGAGAGAGAAAGAAAGATTTAAATAAATATCTACATGAGTCTTAAAAGTTATACTATGGTCAAATAAGAAAATTCAGCTGAGCTTGGTGGTACACTTCTATCCCAGTTACTCAGGAGGTTGAGGAAGGAGAATTTCAAATTAGAGGACAATTTGGGCAATTTAAAGTATCCTGTGTCAAAATAAAAAATAGAAAGAATTAAAGATTTAGCTCAATGGTAGAGTGCCTGCCTAATATGGGCTCAGGCCTGGGTTCCATCCCTACTACTGAAAAAAAAAAATAATAATGAGCAACAAGGGGGAAGGGGTAAGGCAGTTAAACTGCAGACAAAAATCTCCCAGCACAAATATACTTATAATTAAATCAGGTGACATAGATGATAATTATAACTGCTGAGGTTTCTTTCAACTTACATTACCTGCATCTCGAGCCCAGAAAGTAAGTCTGACTACTCTAAGCCTATATGAATAGGCTTATATCTCAAAATACCATTTGAGATTGCTATATATTAAATGCTTGCAGGTTAGCAGGGTTAGGGGCCTTAAGTAATAGTTTTGAAATGTAAAAAGCTTGCCAGAAAACAACAAATTTCTAAATAACACACAGGTTAGAAAGTAATTTCCAGAGAAATTTTTAGATATTTTGAACTAAATGACAAGGAAAATACAGTTTATGAAATTCGTGAGATGCAGCAATAGCAGTAAATAGAGGAAATTTATTCCATTGAATACATATATTAAATAAAAAGACCTAAAATCAATCCTCTAAGCTGCTATCACAGGAAGTTGGGAAAACAAGAGAAAATTAAATCCAAAGTATTCAGAATAAAAGAAATGATAAAATTTAGACCAGAAATAAAAGAAATTGCTGAGCAACCCTTTTGAAGGTAACAATATGCAATATCACAACCATTGATAACTTCCTATCATCTTGCTTTGTAAACCTCTACTGTTACTGTTTTGGGTTTGTTGTTGTTGCTGTTTGTCTCTTTTGCTGTTTATTTTCCTTGTCTCTTTTTTCTCTTAAATAAAAAAAAAAAAGAAATGAAACAAATTGAAAGCACTCAATTCATAGACAAAAATCAAAATAACCAAAAGCCGGTTCTGAAAAGTTCACCCAAGTCTCTAGCCAGGTTGACTAAGAAAAGTGGAAGGCACTACTAACCTGAGAAATGAAGGAAAGAACATGAGGTTGGAGTGCACACCTAAAATTCTAGCAGCAAGGGCGGCTGAGGCAGAAAGATCACCAGTTCGAGTTCTACTTGGGCACCTTAGCAAAGTTCCTGTTTCAAAAGTGACCCATAAAAATAAAAAAAAAAAAGAAGAAGAAAGGGCTGGCAATGTCAGTGGCAGAGTGCCTGTGGGTTCCATCTCTAATACTGGAAAGAAAAAAAAAGCTAAGCCATTATTACAAATCAAATGGACACTAAAACAATAATAAAGAAATAAGATAAAAAACTCTATACACACAAATCTGATACCTGGATGATGAATCAGTTTCTTTAAAGACATAATCATGGACTTCCAGGAAGATGGTGGAAGAGTAAGTAGCAGAGTAAACAGACTCTCTGAGAGAAACAGTTCAGCTGCTAGAAAATAGCACCATGGGGAGGACAAGAAGGAAGGAAGTGGGTGCCCTGGATCCAGAAAGAATCTAAAATGTGAACTGAAGCCCACAGAGAGAGTAAAACTTAAATGAAGAAGAAGGTAGTACTTAGAGGCACCTTAACCTGGAACTGACTCACTGTAAGAGAAGCTGTTGGAACCTGGGGACACACGGTCACAGTAACGGTGGCTGCTGGCAACCCCAGAGGCAAAGAGATGCAGCAATGCAAGAGAGCAGTGGACGCGGAGATCTACACTGGCTGGTAGTGAGTGCAGGAGACTCAGTCCTCCCACGGGAGAGAACGATTGGCCAGGAGACATTCTGGAGTCACGCAGGATAAGCCTGGGGCCAGGACTGCTGCCAGCTTCTTCCAGCAGCTCCAGGTTGGGTGCACGCCCACGGAAGTTGCTTGGACTGGGTCCTGCTCCTGTGCGTGTTCCAGCTTGGGCCCGCATACCTTGGCCGGCTCTGCTCCCATGCAAACTCCAATGGCCCTTGTGGGCCAGTACCCAGCTCGGTCCGAAGGCATGGGCGCCCACTGTCAGATGCCTATGGCCAGCACTGGCTGGAAGGGCTGAGCAGTGTTGCTTCAGAGAAATTGCAACCAATTCTGGAAGCGCCTGGGACCCCACTACCCACGTGTATGGAAGAAACCAGGAATATGTCAAGATGAAGAAGGAAAAGACAATTTCTGGCATCCAACCCAAGCAGCACAAGTCCATGAGAGGTAAACACAGAAGAGATTGGGAGTCGCACACTTGAAATGTCTGAAGTGATGTCAACTGAAGTAAAGAAACAATTTCATGAAAATATAAAAGCAATGAGAACAGAAAAACTATCCCAGGTAAAAGAAGAAATGAAAACCATAATAAAAGAATTGCTAAGCACCTCTAAAGAAGACATGGATAAAAAAAATAGAGGAGCATAGGAAAATGAGGGAAACCACGAATGAACAATATAAGAGAGATTTAGAATGCATGAAACGGATTCAAAGAGATATCCAGGAAATTAAAAACTCCATTGAAAGCTGGCAAAACCACTTGAAAGAAAGTGAAGATAGGCTTTCAAACCTTGAAGAGAGGTTTGCAGCTTGTGATCGTGAAAGGAAACATCTCTTAAAAATAACAAGGAATCAGGAAATAACAATTAAATGACTGCAAGACAACTCAAACAAACATACCTTAACAATTAAAAATGTGAGTGAAAAAATAGGGGTCAAGACAAATGACAGTAGGACTCTATTTACAGAAAAAAATTTTGGAGAACTTCCCAAGCATGGGAAAAGGAAGTCACTTTCAAATAAATGAAGCATATAGAATTCTACCTAGCCATAACCAAAACAAATCTACACCCAGACATATAATAATCAAGATCCCAGAAATTCAACATAAGAACAGAATATTAAAAGCTGTTGGAGAAAACAGGAAGATCACCTATGAAGGAAAACCGATCAGAATCATGACAGACTTCTCAACACAAACCATCAAGTCAAGAAGAGGCTGAAGTACTGCCAAGTCCTGAAAGAAAACAACTTCCAACCCAGACTGATGTACCCTGAAAAACTTTCTTTCAAAATTAATGGAGAAACAAGTTACTTCCATGACAAAGAACAACTCAGGGAATTCATGACCAAACCAACCCTACAAAGAATACTAAAGGACATTCTAGAGAAAGATAAAAAGGACCATGGTCTCAGGAACAATGGCAGAGGAGGACCATCAAGCGGGGCCAGTCGACTGAATGGAGAGGAAAAATAGGGAGCTAATGGCAGGAAAATAGCATGGCAGAGAAAACGCAGTGCAAGAGGGCCATAACTATTAATGTAGATGGCCTCAATGCATCAATAGAAACACAGGCAGAGTGGATCAGGAGACAGGATCCAACAATATGCTCTATACAAGAAACACATTTAACTAGAACGAAAATTCACAGACTGAAAGTCAAAGGAGAGTGAACAATGCCCTACATGGCAGGGAGCCAGAAAAAAAAGTAGGGGTAATTTACCTATCAACTGCAGAATGGATAAGAAAGACATGGCATTGTCTAATTTTACTATATGCTCAGCTATAAAGGAAGATAACCTCAAGGCTCTTGTAGGTGGATGGAGGCAACTTGAGATCATGCTTATGGATGAAATGGTTCAGAGTCACATGGCTGAATTTCGGGTTGTCTCCCTAGCATAACAAACTAAAGGAGTCAGTGGGATCCAAAATGCACAACACATACTGGGAAAGTCAAATGGGAGGAATTATCTAAAAAAGAAAGGAAGTGATCACTGTTAATCTATTATCATGATTTGGAACTCACATTGTCTTCATTGTTCTGATTAGTTTTGTTTTATTCTGATTTGTTTGATTTTATTTTACTTGATGGCATGGACAGTTATTTTAAAGATAACAAAATATATAACTGCAGCCCTTGAGGATGTCCAATTATCTTGTTTCAAAGCTCTGTATTGCTTTTATTGTTTTGTTTTGATTGGCTTTACTCTATTCTGTGTTTGATTGCATTATGTCTGAAGGTGTAGGCAACTATTCTGAAGATAACAAGCAGCTTTATGGTAGCCACTATTGTTTTACTAGTATCTTGACGTTCTGTATTGCTTACATTGTTCTGCTTTGTTTGTTTTGTTTTGTTTTTGTTTCTGGTTTTATTTTGTTCTATTCTGTTTGATTTTATTTATCCCTGATGGTATGCGCAGTTATATTGAGGATAACAAGAGGCATTATGGTAGCCATTATTGATTGCCTTTTACCCTGTTTAGAAGTCGTGTTCCATGTTCAGTGTTCTGTTGTGATTGACTCTATTCTGTTTTATTTTGTTCGGTTGTATTCTTTTCAAAACAAAAAAAAAGACATAATCACCAAAACTATCACAAGAAATAGACAATTTGTATAGGCATGTGTCTTTGAAAGAAACTGAATCAATTATTAATAAAATTCCCAAACAGAAAACACCTAACCCATAAAATTTCACTAGTGAATTGGCCAAATATTTAAGGAAGAAATTATATTAATTCTCTGCAGACAGAAGCAAAGAGAATACTCCCTAACTCATTGTAAGATACCAGTGTTATCCAAATACCAAAAACAAAAACATTACCAGAAAACTACATATAGACCAATAGATATCATGACTCTAAAATTTAAAATTTATCAGTGAAATATAAGTGGCAACACATAGAAAGAATTAGGAAGCACTACCAACTATAATATTGTACATGTAAACTGATGTTTGGATACTGAATGGTATATGTTCATCCATCATACAAAACAGGCTAATGAAAAAATCACAAGACCATATCAACACAAGCAGAAAAAGCATTTGAGAAAGTCTAAATCCATTCATGATAACTAGAAAAGAAATACAAGAGAAACTTTCTCAACTAGATAAAGAACTTCTGAAATAGCTAAGTAATTTAATGGTTAGAAACTGAGCCTTCTC
>RJWT010019105.1:0-18606 GCA_004365215.1 Cuniculus paca
TCAATGAGGGAGGAGGGAAAGGGAGGGGCTGAGTGAGTGGTGCATGATGGTTGGGATTGGAGTATGAGAGCTGTGGGGAAAGAGAGTATCAGAGAAATTGAGAAATTGAGTTTTTGGACTGGATTTTTATCAAAAAGGGGCACAGGATAGGTTGGGATAAGACGGTTGTGTGTAAAGAAAGGAGTCTGGAATCTACAGGTCCTGTTTGGGGAGGGCCTGTATGTTGGCCATCAACTCCCACAACAGAGACTGTAGACTGGGAACATCAGCCTGAAAACTCAGAAACAGCACAAAGGTGGCCTCCATATCAACAAGGAAAGAGAGGGGTTTTGCCTGAGATGTCCAGTGAGACTCAGGGCTCTGAGAGAGATACCTCAGTGGGGCCTTGGGCCCAAGCCCCATCAATCCTCTTCAGTGGTGAGGCCAAGCAAATCAGCCAGTGATGAGTCTGGAGGTGGCAGTGTCCTATCCTGTGAGGGCAGGGAAGGTGATGACTCACCCGCTCTATGGTGGATGGGGCAGTTGCACTTCCAGTGGCCCTCTTGGTTGCAGATAGAAGTTCCCAGTTGTGGCCTCAGGTCAGGGCAGGCTCGTGTCCAGTGTCATTTTTCTGCTGCACTTGAAGCATGGGCTCAAGTTTTTAGATTTTTTTTTCTTTCGGCCTGTGTTTTATCTTGAGCCCCAAGTGCTGCTGCAGCCACAACATGCTGAGGCCAGAAATTGGCCTTGGAGTTTAGCCTGGAATGCAACTTTTTTAAGGTTGTCCTGTTGTTATTGTTTTTCTCTATTGTTGAAGACATGGAAAGCCTTATCTAAGAGGTCTCCCTGGGGGGAATTGTGGACCAAGGTCTGACTTGGAATTTAGTCTGAATGTCTGGTGCTGCTTGGGAAATAAAATGGGAGTTTAATCTTTTGTTGAGGGGACAGAGTGGAAGTGAGAATAATATAAAGATCTTTGTAGATAGGATTGAATAATGAATTTAAGCTTTTTGATATAATTGTATGGTTCAGCAGCAAAGGATGTTACATGCTGGGAGATATACAAGAGATTGGCGAGGGAAAAGGGGACATGAACTTGGATTAAGCCTTTGGTACCTGTCACCTTGTAAAGGGGAAGGAGAGGGTGGGGTGAGCATCATGTCAAAGGTGGTTGGGGTAGGGATGATGAAGGCAACATGTGGGAAGGGTCGCCAGATGGCAGTGAGTGTGAGGAGCCTCAAGATGGCAGTGAGAGGGAGGAGTGAGATCTGGTGTGGTGTGGTGGTGGAGAAAATGGTGACAGTGGAGCAGAGGAGGAGCAGGAAGGGGAGGAGGTTGTGAGGTAAGGAGGAGAAAAATGGCGATAGAGGAGTGGTCAGGGAGGTAGGAGGTGGAGAAGATGGCAGCAGAGGAGAACAAGGAGGGCTTTGTGGGTGTGGTGGCAGGGGCTGGGGTGAGAGTAGAAGGGATATTGTCTGTAAGGTCAGTGAGATTGTCAGGGAAGGGTTTTGGCAGTGTGGAGCAGGCCAAAAGTATTTGGGTTGCCCCACATGCCTCAATGAAGGAGGGGGCGTGCCCTGAGAGAAAAAAAGGCCTGAAGATCAGGAATCGGACCATTTATCATTACGATAGCAAAATTGTTTAAGTCATGGAGCGTGGTGGCCATTATCAAGTTTGTAAAGAGGCCAAACTGTCTGGCAGTAAAAAACTAATTTGTAGGCTATGAGGTGCCTCTGAGACCGAGAGTGAGTGTTTATTCAGAGATTGGAGGTTACGGAGCGAGTAGTCTCAACAGGAACCCGAGTGGAGTGTGTTTTGCTGGGTGAGAGATAACTTTGTCCACTGTGACTGAATTGGAGGTGAGTCAAAAGGCTAAAGCCCGAGTCACACTCCCATAAGAAGTCATCATCCCACAGGGAGTGTGAGTGAGAGAGAGATCCCCAATACCTATGCCCAGCAGTCATCACTGGTGGGACAAGGGGGGGAGCCCCAAAGGGCAAGCGAGGTCCCAGAGGATGAGCGAGGGAGTGTCCCAGCATAGGCCTATGACTTAAGAGACAGGCACCCTGAGCGAGAGTTGGCCTACCTGTGAGAACCTGAAGAGATGAGGCAGGGCCGGTGTTGGGTGGGTGGTGACTAGTAATGGCAGAGGCAGGAATCCCCCAGAAGAGAGAAGAGAAGGAGTGAAAGAGAGAGAGAGAGCGAGCCAGGGAGTGGGGCACTCAAACCAGGGGATAGGTCCCCCAGGAGCAACGGCCCCTATCCAATCCAAGTCTGAAACAGCACCAACCGATTGAGTATTTTGACACTCAATCTGAGGCGGTGCAGAAAGAATAAAAAGAGACAAAGTATAGAAAGGCCTTTAATGCGGGCCCAGGAGAGCTGCACAGAAGTGCAGGGGCTCTCAGCAAGAACAAAGAAGCGAAGCTGCTTTTATCAGGTTGGGCTGGGGGAGGAGTCTGGGAGGTGGGCAAAATGACATATTAACATCTGATTCAAAGGAGCATCTGCCTGTGCAAAACAGGAAACAGAAAGATTTACTAGGGGCTGGGGGTGGAGCACTGGGGTGGTTGTGGAGTCTTGGGACTGGAGAGGGCTCGGCGCATGCACAAAAATGAAGCAGCAAGTTTATTTCTGGAACTAGAAGAAGAGCATAGAAGTTACTCTTAGAGAGATAAGCTGCTTCTCTGGGCCTGGTACCAAGTTGGACGGATGTCATGTTAGAGATAGCTAAGCCCCAGGCCAGCAGAATCTATCAATATCCACTAATATAACATGAAATCCCAAACAATATTAGTATAAATTTGAAACGTTTTCTTCATTAAAGGTGGTTTAGAACTAATCCAGCAGCCCCACAGAGATCAGGGACCCAGGTTACTTCCAGTTTTGTGCTCTGTTATTCTTAGTCTGTGACACTTCTCTTCATGAGCCTGTACAGCTGTATGAGCTCTAGCATCTAAATCCTGGGCATCAGGATGGAGGGCTGGCTATATAATGGAGACATCTGCTGTTTTAAGGGAAGTATCACAGAGCACCTCTTCCTACATCTTATTGGCTAGACTTTAGCCTTCAGCTAACTGCAAAGCAAGTTGGGAAATGTAGTCTTCATGTCAGGGGCTTTTAGTCAAGAGAATAAAGGGAAAAAGACTATTGAGGGCAACCATTAATAGTCTAAGTATGGTAGCTATATCAGTAGCCAGGGTCATCTGGAAAAGCAGAACCAATAGGAGAAACACAACAAATCTGAACTTCTTAGGGAAGGTCAGCAGGTGGAAATTCAAGCAAGATTTTTATATTACTGTGTAGGCAGAATTCTTTGCTAGACAACTTCAGATTTTGCTCTGAAGATATTATACCTATTTAATGAACCGCACCCACACTACTGAGGAT
Organism: Cuniculus paca; assembly: GCA_004365215.1. NCBI lineage: Eukaryota > Metazoa > Chordata > Mammalia > Rodentia > Cuniculidae > Cuniculus > Cuniculus paca. Next base: position 3,370 of record RJWT010019105.1, read on the forward strand.
AACACCCTTTATTTAAGGTCGACAGATTGCAGATGTTAACCACATCTACAAAATATACTCACAGACATTTAGGTTAGTGTTTGAACAAAATACTGAGCCTCATAGCTTAGCCAAATTGACCTATAAAATTTACCAGTAATTTAAACATCTTTTTAAAAAACTGCAGCAAAACAATACTTGTTTATGAGCTGGACTTGACTTGCGACACCCAATATAGTCTCTAAATGGTAGAGCAAGTAGCTTGGTCCCCTAAAGCCTCAACATACCCTAACCTGATACCCACTGTATAACTGGAGTCACATACACCACAACAAGAACTCTGCCGTGAAGGTACAAAGTCCTGCCTTTTCTGGGAGACTATGCATAAATAGCCTGGGTTTGCTCTTTTTAACAATTATGCCAATGAGATCCTGTTTGATAAACAGAACACTTTTCTCTCTGACCCTTTTCAAACTCAGCACATTATTTCCACTGTAAAACCCAAACTTTTGTTGCTGGGTAGTGATTTAGAGAGTCTCTGGAGGGAGGGGAGACAGAGGAACATAACAAATTGGAGCCCACAAAGAGTCCATGGCTTTTTCAGTCTGTAATTACCAGCCAGTCCATTGCCTGTCCCTCTCTTGACTGAGGAAGGTGACCCTTTTACTCTTTTCAAAAAGTGCTGTTTAACTTGTGTTTCTCTTTCAACATTGACCTTGAAACAGCCTAGAAAATGGAGGCATGCTGCAAAATTGGCTTGTCATTGATTTGCAAGAAGGCTTTATATATTATGAATGCTTTTTGAGTTTCTTATATTATTATGATTATTTTTCCTTATTTTCAAAATGTTATGATGTCTTTCCTTGTAATGCTGTATTATGTTTTCAGCTCTGCTGAGTACTGTGTATTCGGACAATGTAGACATTGGGCATGTAATTAAAATGGGCCCCATAAAAGAATTGATGCATAAATTATATCTCATAAGAGTCCAGTAATTTCATTAGAAATTGAGAAGACAGACCTAACATTGTTTTGGGAAAATATACATCTTTGTGATATTTCTCAATCCCAGCAATAAATTAGTTTTATACAACAATCATCATATGGAAATAATGCATTATAATTCATTGAATCTTTGTTAGCCTCCCATGGGAAGCCAATCTGGTTTAAATTCTTTTCTCTGATGTCTCATTTTCAAAAGTAAGTCATTATTGTGATTTTTGTTTCTTCTGAAAAGTTCACTGAGAGCCATTATTTCTGAAGAAATAAAAAATAGAAATTGGGCCCAGATCATTGTGGCCATTTAGCTAATCTTTGGGGGGAAAATTGCTGTACCTGAATTTTCCCTTCTTTTGAATGGATTTTGTCCTTGTCAAACTTATACTTTTGACAGTAAAAAACCATAGTTTAAATGAGGATGCTATTCATTGAAGGCATTGTCCCAAATTGCTCTTTCGTGATATCAGTCTTAGACCAAATGGAAACAGATTTTTCCTTATGCTAAATTTTGCAGTGCAGCCCATAGCAGTGTTAGTCATTTTCTTTGTTGCTGGGACAGAATACACCCACAGTTTAAAGAAGGAGAGGTTTATTTTGGCTCATGGTTGTTAGAGGATTCAGTCCATGGTCAGCTGGGTCCAAGGCAGGAAGGGTATGGTAGAAGGGAGGGTCTGGCAGCGGGCAAAGCTGCTCAAGTCATGGTGGCTGCAAAGCAGAGAGAAAAGGGAGGAGTTGGGGAAGGAGTTATGCCCTTCCACCCCTGTGAGCTGCTGCTTCTGGCCAGGTCCCACCTACCAACAACACATTCAGCTACAGGCTCATCAGTGGATTAAGCCACTGAGTGTAGCACCTCTATGGTTCATCCAAGGCAAGACTTGTTTAAAAAAAAAAAACCAAAACCAAAACCAAAAAATCCCTCTCTTTTGTAATGTGATAATCTGTAAATGTAATTTCTTTTTTTGCTTTTTGCAGTATTGGGCATCAAACACAGGCAGAGCCTTATGCGTTCTTGGTGAATGCTACACCATCGAGCTATATCTCCATCCGTGTGTGTGTGCCTGTGTGTGTGTGCGCTTATTTTTAAAAATATGCTGCCCAGACTCCAATAGGTACATTCCACCACAGCAAGTACTAAAAGTAATTTCTATTTATAATTTTCTTTTTTTAGACAAAGTCTTGCTGTGTAGTTCAGGCTGGCCTTGAACTCGTGATGTAGGCTGGCCTCAAACTTATAACAATTTTTCTGCTTCAACATCCAAGTAGTGGGATTACAGGAGTGTGCCACCACACCTGGCTAATATTTCTAATCTTATGGTTATTTGCTTTACAATGTTGCAGCAGTTTTTAAAACTGCAGAGTCTAAACTCTTGAAGAATTCTAATAATTCCCGGCTGTACTTCATGGTAATGTCGTTGTACACACTTTTAAAAAAATAATTCATTGACAAAATTTACACATGAACACAACAGTCTGTGGCCCAGGGCACTGTGTAAGTGATGTAGGAACCAGCGCTAGGGAGGTCCAGGCAAGCTGACCTCCCAGGCCAAGTCCTTTCACTGTTCCTTTGAGAACTTCCTATCTCTGGAGCCATGACCACTGCCACTGTGACTGCTGCTTCTGCTGCTACCACCAGTACCACTGCAGTGCTGGCCTAGATCCTGGCCTCCTGTACCTGGGGGCTTTGAGGGATATGTGTGCACTCTGAACTCTGTGCATTTATGCAGGCATTATGCCCAGGTGAGTTTGTACCTTTCACAAATATGCTCCCTTGTTTCATTGAACTTTATACACTAAAAAGAAGTTCACAGATAAAATTATTAAGAATTTCAAGACAGCAATAGGAAAGGATTAACCAAAGCATGGCCCCTCCTGTGAGGGGGATCTTGTGCAGTACACAGGCTCATGCCCTTGAAGCTGACCCTGCATACAGTCATAGAGTCTTTTAAGTGTCAGAATTGGGGCATGTATAGGAAAGTGAGTGGGAATGACAGGCACTGAGAGATTTCCTCCATGACCTTAATTTAAAGCAGTAGGTTGTTGATAAATCTGCATCACCTTCCTACTGAAATGTATGTTCTTTGAAAGTGAGAATCTTGTCTTACATAACCCTATATTCCTCTCAAGGCCTGCCTCTGTGTGTTACACATTGTAGACGTTATTTAAATACAATTCAATGATAAATTATTCTATTTTCACAGCAGTAACATGTTGAGTTAGAAATGATCATTCCTTTTATTTAAGACATTAAACTAATCAAAGTTGAGATGCTTGCCTGATCCTGGAGGAGGGTTATCATTAGTGTTTCCTGTAAGTACTCCACAGCTGTGCCCTTACATGAACTTCCTGAATTTGTTAAGAAAAACCGTCTGGCTTTGCCTACTCTTACAGAGTCTCTGGATGAGCCGCTCTTTGTTTCCTAGGAGGACCTAGTTCTTTTCAAGATCTAAAATGAAGATGGCGATATTATTTACCAAGAGTTTCCAAAGGTAATTTTATAATATTGTCTGAGATCAAACTATGAAAGACTAGTGACTAGGAAAACCTAATCAGAATACAGCATGTGCAAGTGGGAGATGCTGAGGGCAGACAGCAAGGCTTATAATTTTGCCTATAACTTTTTAAGAAATATTGTCTCTGGAGTAGAAAAATCAGAGTAAAAAGGAGCAGTAATGGCCTTGGAAGCCTTTCTTGTTTCATTACCATAAAAGAGCTTGAATTTTATGGTTAAGAAGACCTCCCGTCCAGTCATGAAAATAAAAGGGAGGCCTACGTACTGCACAATAGGTAGGTCAGGTACTGTGGCACATTCCTGTAAATTCCAATACTCTGGGAGACTGAGGCAGGAGGATAGCAAGTGTCAGCCCAGCTGGGGCAATTTAGAAACTTACAGAAATCCTCTCTCAAAATAAAAATGAAATAAAAAGGACTAGGGATGTACTAGCGCAGGTTGTAGGCCTTGAGTTCAATCTCTAGTACCATGAAAATAGGCATGCCCTTCATGAATCTCAACCAACCAGTTTTAAGGTCTCTCCATACCCTCAAATACCTTTTAACCTTGATGATAAATCTATACTGCATGAATAAGCAAAATTGATTAGCACGCACAACATAGTTAGATGTTATTCATTCTGACATACCCTCATAGTATCAGGTTCAATTACCACATGCCAATAAAGGCATTCCAGGGAATGCAAATAGAATGATGGTGTTTAAACTGGATGTCTCCCTTAAATAGAACAAGAAGATATAAGAATTTGACAATCTTAAATTGTTTTGAGAGGTGCTGAAGGTAACTCCTGAGGGCAGGTCACTAGGCCTGCCCCTGCCCCTCCCTCATGAAATGAGAGACATCTGAGACTCTGCTACTGTCCCTGTGGCTACCACCCAAATGGAGCTAGGGACCTCAGCTGACAACGTGTGCACTGAGGGGGACAGTGCCACAAAGACTGTCTCTGTTTCACCAGGGCCGGGAACTCCCCACATTCCCGGACCTTCTGGAGGGCAGGTTTTTCAGGAGTTCCTCCCCAAGGACCCCACCCTCCAGGTTTGATATGAGGCCTTCCTGGTCAGAGGATGGTCCACTTCCGGCATGCCACCAGGAACTCAGCAAGCACAACCACAGCCTCGTGTTCTCTGTGTGGCACTTGTAAAAGCGTGGATGACTTTGAAGAACCGAAAGGTGAGGTTTCACATGGGTCCTGGGGTAAGACTGGTGTCCTTGGGTAGGAGGAATACTGCACCAGAGGGACAAATCTCCCTCTGTGCTATGCTGTGAGGGTGGTTCATGGCCTACATGGGTCCCCAGCTCCACCTCCAACCCCAACTCAGGCCTAGGTGCCACCCACCCGCCTGCTGCTCTCTTACTGGCTCTAGTGCTTGTCCCCACTCCTGTCACCTACCAGTGGTATCAGGCTGCCAGCCAAACACAGCTCCACCCCATTCCTCCTAAAATGCAATGTGGGCCTGGCTTCTTTAGGAAATGTGAATCCACATGTCATCAACTGCTTAAAAGTAAATAAAAGTTTTTCTGAAGACACCAAACATTTACACTGGATGCCTCAAGGACTTTGCCCACTGAGGCAGGAGACATCCAGAGAACTTTGACCACTGATGTTTGCTAAGGTCTTCCTGCCTAATGTCCCTTGCCTTCTTTCAAGTCCTATAAAAAAAAAAAAAGCCTGCTTCTCTTTATTCCCTACAGACACCCTTTTTATTATCTGTCTGCCTGCACACAGGCACAATAAATTCCATACCATGTTGCTTTCACAAAACCTGGTGGTTTGGGCTGATCTCTACCTCCTGCCATTCCATTCCTTACATTTCTGAGGCGAGAAATCTGTTAAAGCACATTACATCATAATTGTGGTTAGAGAAAATGGTCTTGTTCAACATGCTCTGGAATTTTAGGACAGAAAGAGTTGTGCAGTAAAGTTAGAGGATATAAGATCACCAAAGTTATTACAGACATTATAAATCACAGGCTCAAATAGATTAGGTAAATTTATAGTAGTAAATTTTAGAAAAATTAGGGGTGTTTTTATTTATTCTCCTTCCCAATCTGGAAGGTTTTTTTTTTTTTTTTTTTAATCCGGAAGCTTTTAAACTGGCTTCATGGAAAGAACCTAACAAAAATGTCATCTGACTTTGTTCTTAGAATTATAGATTACAGAGTACAGAAGAGAAAAATCCATTCCTCTCTTTGCTCGTTCTTTGCAATTGCTTTAATTCCTAGTTGCATGATTATCCTGAAATCTAAAGTTTGTTTCCATGTCTTGAAAAGCAAAATCATGAAAAGAAACTCTATAGGCAATTTCAGATGGGAAAGGAGGAAATCATAATTTGGCTACAACAATTAGGTGAAAGGAAGAGACAGAACAATGATTAATCCTGATAAACTGAAACCATCCTTTATAATCCTTTACTGTGGGCCACATTTTGCACTAATTATATACTTGTATTTGATTAGGACAGATTCAAAGGAGGGAACATTATAGACGAGCAAGTTAAATTCCTTTCCATTTACTAGATTACATGGTTCCTGTAACACAGACTTTTGTTTTTTTAAAAGTCAAAAAGTTTACACAATCTACATGCCAAAAAAAGTCATAGACTTCATTAATAGCAGCTCAGAGGGTAATAGGTCTACAGGTCAGGAAGCAAGAAATCTCAAAGAAAGTGCTGATTTTTTTTGTAATTTTATAGGAGGAAAAAATATTAATTGTATATTTTTTGAGTTAAAGACTAATCACTGCCCTCTACCCTAGGTTTTTTTTTTTTTTTTACAGTGAGTGCCTATTACAAAATGTTAGACCTCAAGCATGTATTTTGATCATGTTCATCTCATTATCCTAGCTCTTCTTCCCCTCCCCCTTATTCCCTTCCTTTTGTCTAATAATAGTCTCACTTCTAGTTTCATGTCATACCAAACTGATTTTAGTATTAATATTTGAAAGAGTAAATACATGGAGGCTGCATTTTTCTTATAAAATCTTGTAAAGGATTTGGATGGTTTATGGACTCCTAAACATTTCTTTTGAATGATCGCATTCTATTTCCAACTTCTTAGAATGGTTGCCAGATTTTTGGTAGTTTGAATATACAAATGGATAACTGCTTTGCGCACACATTAATATAAAGTCCATGCACTTTTTTCTTTTGGGGTTCTTGAGGCAGGGTCTCACTGTGTAGTTCAGGCAGGCCTCAAATTTATGGCAAATCTCCTGCCTCAGCCTTCAAGTGCTGGGGTTACAGGTGTGTGTGACCATACCTTGTTGCATGCACTCTTGGTAAGGAAAATATAATGCAATTCTGCAACAGGGATTCAAAAAGTGAAGCTCAAGGCTGGCCTTGAACTTGGGATTCTCCCGTCTTGGCCTCCCAAATAGCTGGGTTTACAGGCAAGCTGCACTGTATCTGGAATGTTGCAATTTTAAATAGGGGGTCACCCTACTGAGAAGGTGACTATGATACACAGCCGTAGATGGTCCCCAGTAACTCACATTTCCTGGTATTGTGTAATTCTCTTCCTTTGAGTGTGAGTTTTGTTTTGGTTTTGAGACAGAGTTTTGCTATGTAATCCAAACTGGCCTTGAACTGACCATGTAGTCCAGGCTGGCCTCGGACTTGTGATGATTCTTCTGCCTCCCCAGTGCTCGGATTATACTGCCATACCTGATTTGAGTGTGGGTTTGACTAACAAAAATAGCTATGGCCAAAGTGACAGGACTTGATTTCCAAGTTTAGGTTGCAAAGACATTGTGCCTCCCTTCTTCCCTTGTTGAACATCCTCGGTTGTTCTCTCTGACGAGAGCTGGTACCATCTTGTAAGGGACTCCATAGAAAGAATTACAAGGCAGGGAACTGGGGAGGCACTCAACCAATGAGGAGCTAAGGCCCTCAATTGCACATTAAGAACTGAGGTCCACTATCAGCTAGGTTGGTGAGTCTGAAGGCAGGGTCTCCCCGAGAGGGTCCAAAGCTGAGCTCACAGCCCTGCTGACACTTTGATTGCTGGATGTCTTGATGCAGTGGCCCCAGGTAAGCTGCCTCTGTGCTCACAGCTCCAGAGACTCCAGAGGACAAGGTACACTTAACCAGGGCTGCAGCTCTGGCCACGGAGTAGGAGGCAAGAGACTTGAGTACCAAGGACTAATTATGATTTTCTTAGAACTTATGCCAGGAAAGGTGAGAAAAGAGGATTTAGGAGTGGTAAGGCACAATGAAAATGTGATGAGATCAATAGACTGGATGTCCTAGATGGGTTGAGAAATTGTTGGAGCTGTAGTACAAGAACAATGAGCTGGACAAACAGTATTGCTAGTCAGAAAGTGAGCAAAATGTTATCTTTGAGGCTACCAATTCAAACATTTTATTGTCTGAGCACTACTTACCTGCTAAGCACTCAGCTCCCATCTGTGTGCAGTCTTCTTTCTCCTTCTAGTTTATTGCTTGTAGCCTCTCATTGACATGATTGCATGAAATCAGATCTTACGTGTTCACTTTTTTTTTTTTTTTTTTTTGCAGCACCGGGGATTGAACTCATGACCTTGCGCTTGCCAGGCAGGCGCTTAGGCCACTGAGCTAGATCCCCGGCCCTTGTGTTCACTTTTTGAAGAAACCCAATATTATACTTTCTCAGTTATGTGCATAGACTCTTTGTAATAGTCACACAGATTATTAAATTTTGCTTCCCTTCAAACCAATACATGGCTTTTTAGGAGAAATTTGCAATTTGGGTGAAGAATGAAGTATGTATCATGTGCATTATTTATGGGTTAATGTGGTCTCCACTGTTTTTTGCCCATTTATCAGAAAAATCATAGTTCAGGCTAAAATAAGAAAGTTATAAAAAACAGCTGAAGATCTTTTCCTGATAAATAATGCAAAAGAAATGGCAAAAACTGCTTAGATATGTAAAAGGAGTAAAAGAAAAATCATAACTTGTTCTTTTACTAAAGTCTTTAACGTGTCAGTTCATACTGAGATACAAAAGTCATCAGTGGTTCTTGAGTCTCCAGGGGCCTTCAGTTCCACAATGTTTAGTTTCCTTAAACCGAGTACCCATTAAATGGCACACAAAAATATCTGCAAAGGCTTTTTTGGGATAGGAATTCTAGCACTAACCACTCACTGAATTTAATATAGAACACAGTCTTATGGAAACAAAATGATCCACGGTCACTGTAAGCCCTCCTGTGTGCAGGATGAGTTATAACTTGGGGACTGAATGGAAACAAGTGTACTTTCAACGTTATATTCAGTGTTTACCCCCAGAAAATACTGTTCTGAGGTAGTTTCGGTTAATTTGCCCTAAGCGGATGATAGCTGAAAAAGGTTAAGGCTATTCCACTAGGCTAACACAAAAGTCAAGAACTTCTATCTCCAAGCTATTTCTGGATCATCTGTGAAGAATTTGCAAATCTCTGTGGTGCTTCTTTCCCTTTAGGCACAGGGAATATTTTCATGAGCATAGCACAATTCCCAGTTGTGTCCCACCAATTAACTTTCAGCCAAGACTATGCATCTTCCTCTGAAGATTTCACTATTTTATTTTCGCCGATAAATGCAGCGTTTGGGGAAAAGACAGGGACTAATGTGCAAGGGACAGTAAGGAAACCGGGACAAGAAATGAGAAACTAGAAAGCTTTCTCATAGCTCCATAGGGTCCTTCATGGGGGGCTGTATGTTACCTTTCCATTGCTGTGACAAAATATGTGACGCACACAATTTAAAGGAGGAAGTGTTTATTTTGGCTAATGGTTTCAGTTCATGGCCAGCTGACTTTAAGGCAGAAACAGGACAGAATGGCATGGAAGAGGAAAGTTGTTCATTTCAAGGCCACCAAGAAACAGAGAGTGAAAGAGCTAGTGAGCGGGGAACAGGTCTAGGGCAAGAATATATCCTTTAGGTCACTCCTCCAGTGACCAATGTCCTCCAACCAGTCCGTGCCACCTTAGCACCTTCAGCTATGAATGGATGAATCCACTGATGAGATTAGTAGCCCCATGATCTAATCACTTTCTCAAAGCCCCACCTCTAGACACACAAGCCTTTTGGGGGACATTTTTTCAATCTAAACCACAATAGGGACATTCATTCTTTTACTTCTAAATATAAGATCCAGAACATTAGCCAACTACTAAGTCTAATCAAGATTTAAAATTGCATGCTAAAGCAAAATACAGTTTCCTCCTCAACAATTTACTTAAAATCATGCATATCATTTGTGTGAAAATGAACACCAAATTGCAAAATGCTTTACACCCTCCATGTAGAAATAGTTTTGTTCCTAAGTCCTGGTCCTGAGGATGACAAATTCTAAATAAAATGAGTATGCTTTTTTATTTGAACAGATCAAGCAATGGAGTACTCTTATGTTGTATTTGACTAATGGGAAAGAAAATGCTACATTAGAATTAAAGTCAGAACATCAGGGTATGTTTTGATATGCATGCATTTAGAGTTAAGATTCAAAGGGCTAGGGGTGTAACTCAGTGGCACAGCACTTGCCTAGCATGTACAAGGCCCTGGATTCCATCCCCAGCGCTGAAAAAAAATTATACACACACACACATACACACACGAATCTCCATTCACCAGCCTCACTTTATAACTCCAGGGACAGAGGTGGGAGAACACATTCTTAATGAGGATTGCATCTGACATGACTGGTTAATAATGAGGCTCTTTTGCCCATACCAAGATATAGGTACAAAACTTTACTACTTAGTGACTATAATATGGTATCTGCATAAAAGCAGTAAGTTAATACCGCAGTCAGTAGGACAGAAAATCATACACTATATCCATGTGAAGACTGTTGCTCAGGTTATAGTGTTATTTTTCAAGTTTTAGTTTTTCTTTAATACTATACATTTATTTCCCTTTAACATACTCATGGGTATGTTCCTAACTAAGCTATTTTAAGTGTAAACTTTACTCTTTGATATCCTTTCATGCTGCTAGGTGAAATGCACTCAGGAAGACAATACTCCAATTTGAATAATTATCGATGAATGAGGCTTCACTACTGATCCACAGCATTAAAAAAGGATTTTTATACATAAGTATAAAAATATTTTATATTCTGAAGCTTTCACTTTTGAAGTACTCTCTTGAAAGGAATGTAAACAGAAAATTAAAGAGGTTTCAGAATTTCCCATTAGACTATGACTTGTGGGGAAGATGAGTGGAAATGGCTTTTAACTGCTACATTACTGGAAATCTTTGTGGTAATATAGGATAGTATACACTAACTCCAAAAAACCCCATTTTCCCTGATACCACTGGTGTATAGTTACATCTCTTTCTTTCTTTTCCTTTATTTTTTTCCCTTTTCTTTCTCTTTCTGCATTTTGTTTCCTGTCGTTTTGAGGCAGGGTCTTACTATGTAGTTCACGCTGGCTTTGAACTCACTTTGTAGCCCAGCTGGCCTCGAACTTGTAGCACTTTTCCTGCCTCAGCCTCCTGAGTGCTGGGATTAGAGAGGTGCACCACCATGCCCAACTTAATGTTATTTTCAAAGGCCAATTTGATTTTATGGAAATGTAACAAGTTTATTGAGCACCTCCTAGATCCCTCATTATATAGTTCAGCTTACTGTTCCCTAAAAAGCAATCCCAGGCGATCTTGTCTCTTCCGTGGTGTATGTGACAGAGGCTGTTTGTACTCTTGGTTAGTGTGCTTGTGAGGCAGCCTGGAGAAGTCTTATTTACTTTTGGTCACTTGGTTGGCTTTATAAGGCATTGCAGAAAGCAGACAGTGAACCACAGGTGTGCTAGAAGCATTTCTTCTTTGAAGACATTCTGAAGAGTTATCTTCTTCAGGGGCCTTGCTCTGCTTATGTGATGAAATTCTTTTTCATGTGAAAGTGGAACACAGATTTTCAAGCAGTCCTGCAGAAATTGCACTTTGGTCTCCAACTTCACACTGTCATATAACTGGTATTCTTTATGACTGAGGTTATCTTAAAACAAAAAAGGTAGGAAAGCTTTCCTATGCTTTGGGTAGGAAACGAATTTGCTTTGGTAGAATTTGTGGCTGAGGAAAGCAGAAAGAGCCTGGCTGAAGAAGACGTATGTCACCACCAGCCACCAAGTTAAGTTTTGGAAACCAAAAGTGACAGCCATGGAAATGTAGATCATCAGCTCCGCTAAGTAATTAGGGGAAGAAACGTGTTCAAACCAGTCTCCAAAAGGGATTCTGTGGTTGCAGTGAATGACCACTCCTGAAATGGTAAAAGACAAGTTCATGAGCATTTGAAGTTTTGATAAGAAAGTTTTACCATTCTACTCCCTAAATCATTTTGCTTATTTAGAGAAGAGTTTCACACAGCTGCATGCAAACCACCATCCTGTCAACATTTCCACTGATAATCTAGGTATCAGAAAGTCACATGCCGAGGTTACATTGTCATTGTTCAGGAGAACAAAGTTCAGCTAGTTCCTCCAGCAACCTTCCACTCCGGCCACTAATCAGAGCTCAGACTCTGGTGTTAGGCAACGTGAGTTCAAATGCTGGCTCTCCCACTTACTAGTTGTGTAACTGCAGTTAAGTGCTTCATTTTCCTCATTAAAATGAAGATCAGATTACTCATCTCATGGGAATTGTGAAGCAGTAGCATTTACAACAGGGCTTCACACACAACAAACACTGAATGAACATTAAGCAATACTTTTCTGTTTCTAGTATTTCAGATAACTGAATGGAAACTACCTGTGACAAGTCAATATGAGCTAACTAGAATATGAAGTTGTTTTGCTTGACTGGGATGACACTAACTCTAAAGTAAAATGAGCTCTCACAGGTGGATCAATACATCTGTATAGTGCAATCCCCAAATGTGGGCAGAACACAGACTCACAGCTATTAGGGCTGGATAGAGCCAGAGAGCTCTTCAGAGGATGGTTCTTATTTTACAGATGGGAAGATCTGACTGCAGAGAGGTGTCTTGTCAAAAATGAGTATTTGACATGGTTCGTTAACTAAGGCAGGAAGGAAGGAATATAAGAACACAGAGAACTAACTCCTGAGGCTTGCCATCCACATGCAGAGGCTGTCAAAGTCATCTCACCTGCTTTATTTCTCCTGAGGTTGCTGAGAATGACATGGCACTTATACTGGTGGACCGATGACCAGATAAACATCATCATCCCAAGGATGTGAAACCACCGTGCTTGCATCAATGGATTTTTCCCTTTTACATACACTGTGGAAATAAGAATTATCTTTTCAGCCAGTTCTGCAAAATTTCAGAGGCTTGGGGAATTAAAAAGAATCATATTATTCTGGTGTAATTCTGTTATGGCTTGTGTCTAGATGTACCCACCCCCCAAAGCTTCATGCAGTCCTAAGTGGGGCTTTTTCAGAGGTGGCCAAATCTAGACTGTCTGACTGGTTCATCGTGCAATGGTAGAATTACGTATGTAAAGATTGAGGGGGGTAATTACTAAATAAGTCCACCGATTGGCTTTGTGCCACCCTAATCCTGGTAGCCTAGATACAATATGAGGGACAGAAAGAGGCTTGTCTTGTCCCTTGTTTGCTTTGCTACCTTCTGCCCACTATGAACTGTTCCTCCTTTGTGATGCCTGTCTGCCATCCCACTGCCTTAGAGCCAGCTGACTATGGACTAAAACTTCTACAGACCGTGAGCTAAATAAACCTTTCCTCCTTTAACCCTGGATGGTATTTTGTCTGAGCAATGAGAAAACTAAGACAAATTTCCTCTAGACTAGGGAGATATTTTCCTCAGACATGCACAGCTTTGGTGACTGCCAGCAGAGAAGTCCATACTGACATCCTCTTGTTCCTCCTTCAGATACTTTAGGCGCCATCTCCTTCAAATGCTCAGCTGCATTTTGGGTGATCTGCTCTTGGGTGTGATGAGACTGCCTTGGGTTTCCACTGCTAAACCGCGTTTTAAGTCTCCTTCCATTTTACTGTCAGGAGAACATTTTTTAAAGCAAACTCTGTTTGAGCCACCATCCTGAGCCCAGGTATGGAGATCCTGGATGCACAATACAGAGCTGTCTGGTGCTGGCCAATGAAGAAAGTCCCATGGGTAAAGGCAGAGAGAAGGGCTTTTCATGAAGAAGAGAAATGCAAACCACAAGATGAACAGTGGTTTCTCTTTCTGGATTAGAGACAATCTAGTCTGACAGAGCATTTCCCTTATTACCTTCTTCCTCTTCCTCTGGCTAGCAGGAAGGAGGGAAAAAGGCAGCCCACAGGAGGACATGAAGAGCATGCCGCTGGCATGAGAAAGCCACCAAGGTCTCCCTATGACTAGCAGGATGCAGCTGGCCTTGTCCATCTTGACTGAAGAGTCAAGGTTGTCCATTGATAGAAAAGAGCCTGGGGCTCTGGAGCCAAGAAGGAACACCTGAAAGGTAAATTCAAGCAGGAGAAACAAGGATCATGCTGTTCCCTAGGGGCACCTAAAGGTGGGAGTCAGTGAGGACAGCTAATTACAGTGAGAACCCACCAAAGTCCACCCTTGTTGATTTCTGCCAAAAACCTTTGCTATAGAATCTGCTATCATCTTTACAGTGTTCACTAAAAGGTTGTATTTTTCTAAGTCAAAAATAAACAAAATATGAAAAATACAGTTTTAGATCTGATAGGCTTCCAAAGCAAATCACTAAAGGACTGAAAGTTCAACAGAACACCTAGGAGTTCACATCACTACCTACCAAGTCCCCTACTCCATATGGAGAGGCATCATCCATGAGGGAACTTGAATTTATAAGACTAAGGCCAGAATTACAATGCAGGGAAGGGAAGGTGCATAATCATACATTTATTTACTAATTATTGAGTGTCTACTGAGGCTGGCCCTGTTGTACACACAAAGAATAAAGCAGCAAGTCAGGCAAGATCCTAGATCTTAAGAAGCTTTTATTCTGCTTTCCAGACCTTCTTTCCACTTCCATATGGACCAAGGGGAGTAAGTCTGTGTTCTGATTTATGGATGGAGACTCTGACACTCAGAGAGATTCAGTAAGGCAGACCTCAGCCCAGTAGACCCCCAAGCCCTTGTTATTCCTATTAGACCTTGCAGCTGGCAAATCCCCCAAAGTGTTCTCTCAACGAATTACAGAAACTAGCTCTCCCCAGATCATTCCAAGTGACCCCAGATGACCTCCTGAAGATAAAACAGAAAACAGATTCAGAAAGGAATGTTTAGAAAGTAATTTTTGTGGGTACCTTGTCTGCCTTTGCTTGACTATGTATAAGAAAGGGAAGGCAGAAAGTAGGATCCAGGAAACTCCTAAAGGAATATGCAGTGCCAACAGAAGCTGACAGACTGAAAGCTAGTAGGTTACCAAAGAGCTCTGGAAAGTTCCTTGGGTGAAAAACCAGGAATGCCAGCTCATAGTTTGGTATTAGTGAAATGCATGGATTCCACAGCTGAAAATCCAGGGAGGAAAAACTGACTTGAGTAAGTGCAGAGTAATCAGATGGAGAGACGCTGGCTGAGTGACTGTGGTCAACAAGAAATTCATGAATTGAGCAAGACCATCAATAATCCCTCCTGTAAAATCTTTCCTCCAGGGACTGAAGTTGTAGCTCAGTGGCAGTTTGCCCAGCATGTATGGGTTTGAGTTCTAGCACCACCACCAAAAAAAAAAAAAAAAAAAAAAAAAAAAACCAAAACCCAAAAACTTTCCTCTAACCAAAGAGGCTGTGTTACAGCAATGGAGAAAGGACCCTAAGGGGCACTGATTTCTGATGCCAAAATCAGACCTGAAGAGGAGG
>RJWT010019106.1:0-18554 GCA_004365215.1 Cuniculus paca
TATTTTGTTTGATTTTACTTATCCCTGATGGTATGGGCAGGTATACTGCAGATAACAAGAGCCATTATGGAAGCCTTATCGTTTGCTTTGTTTTTTGTTTTTTGTTTTGTTTTGTTTTGTTTTGTTTTGTTTTGTTTTTTTCTTTCTTTTTACGTTGTTTCAAAGTCATGTTCCATGTTCATTACTTTGTTTTGATTGACTTTACTCTGTTTTGTTTTGTTTGGTTGTATTCTTTTCAAAATAAAAAAAAAAGTGACAAGTTTGAGATATTTATAGGAAAATGGATACACCTGGAAAATATAATGCTGGGTGAAATAAACCAGACAGACATGCAAGCTTAAATACTGTGTGGTATCTCTCACTTGAGTGAGGCAAAGTACAAACAAAGAAAATGATAAAGGAAGGATAGAAGAGGTAAAAGGGACGGATCTCTCGCAATAGGGAAGTAGTCCAAGGGAACAAGGAAAAGGAAGAGGAGAAGGGGAAATGAGAGGAATAAAGCTGTATGGTGTATGGGAACCTAATAACCCCAATTAATGTAAAACATTAGATGCCATAACATGAGCTAAGACACTTAACAAGTACAGGGGCCAGAGATTTAGCTCAGCAGCATAAGTGCCTGCCTGGCAAGCATGAGGTCATGAGTTCAATCCCCAGCACCAAAAACAAAAACAAAAAAAATCAACAAGTACAGAAAAGGGGATAGGGGACCAGAAGAGGAGGGGTCGGGGGAGGGGGAGGGAAGAAGGGGATTAAAAAAAAGGAAACATGTACATGTAACCAGTCCCTGAGAGGATTGTAAACGGCATGAATTGCAACATGTACTAATAAAATGTTTTTAAAAGCAGCTGCTTCCTCAAAGTGCTTGCAGTACAGTGGGGGAGACGGATGTGGAAATCAATTACTGTTGTGCAATGGTAGGCGAATTATGCTTCAGGAAGTAGAAGAAATCCTAGGAATGCAGAAAAGAGACATTAATCATCCAAGGGCAGGTTTTCTACCCCACCTCACATAACACTCTGCTTTTTTATTGTGACTTTTAAAAATCATTTTAAAATTTGCCATCTTAACCATATTCAAGTATGTAGTTCAATAACAGCATAGTTCAGCTGGGTATAGTGGCACACTCCTGTAATCCCGGCACTTGGGAGGCTGAGGCAGGAGGAACACTATGAGTTCAAGGGCAGCCTGAACTACATAACCAGATCCTGTCTCCAAAAACAAAAACAAAACAATAACAAACAAACAAAAAAATATATATATATATATTTCAGTATATTCACATTCTTGTGAAACACCTCTTCAGAACTTTTTCATCTTATAAAACTTAATTCTACCCATTAAACAATTCCCCATTTTTCCTCCTCTCAACCCCTGGCAATTACCACCCTAGTCTCTGTATGAATTTGATTTCAAGTCCTGCATATAAATGAGATCATACAAGTATTTATATTTTTTGTCACTGGCTTATTTTGTTTAGCATAATGTCTTTAAGGTACACCCATATTATATGACAAGATTTCCTTCTTTTTAAAGGCTAGGTGATATTCCATTGTATATATGTACCATATTTTATGCAATTATTCACTGATGGTGCACACGTCACTCTTTTGAAACAAATATTTTGTAATTTCCCCCTTTATGATCTGAAATAAATTGATTGGTGGTATATCTAATTTGAAAGATAGAGGTCTAAATATAACATAAAAATAAAATTAAACTATTCAATATATTTCAGTTGTTTAATTTTTTTCTTTTTCATGGGGTACAGTATAATAATTTGTATACAATACATACTCATCAAATCAGTATAATTAGTGTTTCCATCTTCTTAAAATATCATTTCTTTGGGTTTGGGTCCTTCGAACTTTTCTAGTTCTTTATAAATATAATAAATTTTTGTGTACTGTGGTCACCATACTGTGCTGTGGAATACTAGAATTTATTCCTATGTATATTAATTATTTATTATACTAGAAGATAAGTGGTACACTCCCTCCACCTACACATAGACTTTCTATAAATGCAACAATTAAAAATATATATTGAGCTGGTAACACATGCCTATAATCCTGGCACTCAGAGAAGCTGATGTACGGGGACTACAAGTTAATGATTTAGCAAGACCCTGTCTCAAAATAAGCAATTAAAAAGAAATGAGCTGGGTATTTAGCTCAATGCAAAAACCCTGGGTTCAGTACCATAAAAATGTACATTGATTTGAGAGTGTTAATTCAATAAAGTTATATTCCATGAAAGGTGTTACCATTAATTATGTGATTTTTTTCCAAAAGGATAGATAACTCTTGGCCATACAGTTCAAATCAAAGAATAATGTATGTGACAATTATATCCCTGGAAAATTTAATACTATTAAAGTATTTTGCATTTTTATACTGTAAATAACAATCAGAGAGACATTCTTCAAAGATTAATATTTCTTTGAGAATAGCAGAGCATGACAATGGGAATGTGTGTGCTGTAGTAAATTACGAGCATATTCAAAGGACTTAGGCAAGGGGATATTTTAAAGGTGAAATGAACTAGATTATTTTGAAATAGTTATCCTTGTCTACAAGGACTAACAACAGAGGTGGCACCAGTCCAAGGTTGAATTGACAGTTGCTGGGTAGATGTTCTTGAAAATGTATTTTTTGTGTAAGATCTCAGTGGCCTTTGTGCAAGGTTGTAGTTCTGGCAGTCTTTCATGAACAGATCTTGTTATCAGGCACACATGAATAAGAACTCCTCCTTTAGAACATCCCAGCTTCAATTATTGTTTTGGTTAGAGCTTAACAAAAGTGATTCCATTTGGATTCTGACAGTCTTCACAGTATACAAAAGAATTACAAGTTGTATGAGCATGTTGGTAAAATAGAGTTGCCCGTCACTTGCTCCTGCCTTAAAAAGGTACCACAATAAGAGGAATGAAACAACTGAAATCCAATTGGCATACACTAGAGAGTAGGAGAGGAATGATGTGATCTCTGTAGAACATGAAAAGTCAAGATAGCACCAGACAGAGGAGAGCAGGGCATCCACCTCTTCCATACTGTCCCCTGCCCAGATCAATTCAGAGCCTAGGACATCTTCTCTTTATAGAGAAAAAAGTAAGTTGAAGATTCCAACAGTCCTCAGTCCCTCACAGCTTGAACAGTTCCCTTAGAGTTCATGTACTGCCACAGAATGTTACGGATGTAACAGACAAGACAGACCAAATTGGAAACAGAAGGACTTTATTTTCAGATGTACATTGGCTCAGCTGATAAATCCAAAATGTCTGAGTAAAGGACAAGTCCCAACTTTCATGCATTTGGTCAAGGGGATTGGTCTTTGGCATGGAACTTGTGGGGGGAGGGGGCCAGAATGAGAATAAAGGCAGTTTGTCAAACTGTGATAGTTTTGTATCTTGGTATCCATGTGCAAATATAACAGGATGCTTTGGACACTGGAGGTTATAAAATTTCACTTACTAGGATGAAAGTTACTGCTTCATTACCCTCTTTGATGCTTTCTATAAATGAGTTTTAACAAAGAGCATCATTTACCTCATTATGGGGGACTGGCTCCCTATTGAGCAGAGGAAGAACTGTAACAGAAAGGAAAAGAGACTTATGTTGTCATTGTGTTCCGATGTCGGTCCTCAAACTGTGGCCGTGCATAGACTGGTCAGCTTCCGGAATGACCAGAGGAGGGCTGTTGTTTTCTGAAGCTTTGACTGTGCATAGACTAGTCAGCCTCTGGGGTGAGCAGAGCAGGGCTGTTGTTTCTGGTGGTGGCCCAACCTCATCACAGGATCAGCTGGTTGCAGGGTGGTCTGGATCCTGCTAGCTGGTCCACCTGTCCTGGGCCGTTGGCTTTTGCCTACTGTAGTGAATCTAAGGCACAGTTTTTGTAACTTGAACAGCAGTAGGGGTACACAGTATCACAGTATAAGGCCCATTCTATATGGACCTCTGAGTTGTTGAAGTTTATTTTTTGATCCAAACCAAGTCTCCATGTTTGAATAGGTGTCCTGGGTCTATCAGGCTTATGGGCATTTTTTATACCTAATATAAAAAGGGTAGCCATGGGTATCTTGGCATAGCTATTTCCAAAACCTGTATTTGTCTCCTTAGGGTGAATTTTTTTTTCTCTTTCTTTTTTTTTTTTTTTTACTTTACTGAGCTCACCTTTAATTTTATCCATGATTGATGGTGGCCTGCCAAACAGGATTTTGTAAGGGGACTAGTTTGTTTGGTGGGGGTAGCCTAGACACAAAGGAGGACCATGGGCAGGACTTGATCCCATCACAAGTGTATTTCTTGACAATACTTTTTCAGCATTTGTTTGAGTATCCACTTCATGTGTTCTACCTTTCCAGAGCTTTGTAATGTTTATTTTATTTTTAACATCTGTGTGAGCTCCTGATTTATCTCAACCACAAATGCCAGCCCACTGTTTGACCCCAAAGTTAAGAGGCAATTCAAATCTCCAGTAGATGTTTTTTAACAGCACCTTTGTTACTTCTAATGTCTTTTGTGTCTGGGTAGGGAAGGCTTCAACCCATCTAAGAAGGCACAAATTAGTGCCACTGTATATCAGTAGCCTCCCACTCAGGGCAACTCAGTGACGTCCACAAGCAAGTTTTTACACAGGGTAACACTCACATCTTGGATACCCAGGAATCTAGTGTTCCCTTGTTTTGGGTTATTTCGTACACAGGTCAGGCACTGTTTGCAAACAGCTCAAGTGATGAGAGTGAGCTGTGGCACGTAGAAGTGATGACTTAGTAACATCGCTAGTGCCACTGTTTCCATGTGAGACCCTTGAAGGAATTGCCTCACTACCTAGGGGCCGTGATTTCAGGGATAGCCAATCTCCGATCAGAGGATCTCCACTGTCCTCCCTTGATATAAACCCCAGACTACTGAGCAAACCATGTCTTTTCATTTGAAGAATAGTTTGGGGTCTCCAGGAGTGAGGTCTCTGGGATGATGGTCAGAGCCAGGACCCCCTTTGGGGGTTGTGGGGTCATCATAGCAGCTCATTTTGTTTTTTGTTTTTTGGTTGTTTTGTTTTTTGTGTTTTTTTTTTTTGGTCTGTCTTTTGTTTTTTTGGCCTCTATCATACCAGTCTGTCGATGCCCCAAAGTCAACTTATCAGCTTCCTATATCAGTAGGACAGCGTTCAGCAAGTGTCCCCAAACATGAAGGCCATCCTAGGCTATGGAGTCTAACTCCTTTGACAAGGATGCCACCAGATGATGTCGGGATCCCATGACCTGGGTTAAGGCTCCTATGTGTGTTTTTTTGTTTGTTTGTTTATGGACACATAGGAAGGAAGGCTTGGTTATATGTGACAGTCATAAGGCTTGAGCCTAAGTCAAGGGCCTCTTTGATTTGTTTAAATGTTTTTTCTAGTCAGATTTCCAGAGGAAGAGCTATCCTCCCACCCCCACCCTGCTCCTCTTTACAGTCTCCCATTGTTGTTGTTGTTGATGCTGCTGTTGCTGCTGCTGCTGCTGCTGTTTTGGGGTTTGGCCTCTGTCTAGCTCTTTTGTTGTGTCACCTCCTCTGTAGTTGCTTCTGGGTAGCTTCTTGGGTCTGCTGTGGCTGTTGAGCTGACTCTATTTTGTTCACTCCCACAGGCATTGGGCTTCTTTCACCTTGACCTTGAGTCTCTTGACTTCCTCTGGCTGCTCAGCATCACACTGCTTTGCAGCTTCCTCCTCAGTTGTCAGGTTCTTTGGATATGTTCTTTGGTCTCCTGGTGCCACTGTTCCCCTCCCCCACTGCCTACTGTTGCTTCCAAGCAGCCTCCAGTTTCACCGGTTTCTTGCTGTGCGATGTGTTCTCAGCATTGCTGTGGATGTGTCCCAGCTCTAGCTCTAGATAGGTCTGCCTTGCTGGCATTAGCTTTTTCAAAGCTCGCATTAAATTTATTCATCACCATTATCTCAGGGTGTTCTCCATCAGCCCCTTTTGTCACTTAAACTCATTTTTTGACATCTTGCGCAGCTGGGTGAGGTGCTCCTCAGTGTCAGCCTTATGCTGTGGCCCAAAGGTAGCTTTATCATTATCCCTGTGGCCCAACGGTAGCTTGGGCCTGTAGTTTTGCAGTAGATCCCTTTTCAGCAGGGGAACCAGTTTGGAAAATACAGGAACTTATGTTGAACCTCTTTTTTTTTTAATGATACACCTTTCAGACCAGAAAAATGACCTATTTTGGGGACTCCAGGGGCTCTAACAATAGTCACATGATTTTTGGATAACAGCCCAATGGACCGTGTCATTACCAAGTGTTCAGTTTTACCATCTACCAGAAAGTCCATCTGTTGACTCCCTTCTCTCATTGTGCCTCATTCCATGGGCTCCTGGATGCCTAGGGAGATGGAGCCTGATGCGGCACAATCTTGGTAACCTTTAGTTCCTGTCAGTCCAGTGGGGCCAGCATCTGGGTTTTTTTCCTGGAGGCAATAGCCTGTTATAGGCAGCCTCCTAGTTTTGGAATTTTTATCATCTCTGTTACCATTTTTGGACATTTATTTTCCCAGGGTCCATTTTTTTACATCACGCACATTAATCCCACTCTAGCTTTGGTCGACTAGCAGATCTTGGCTCAGATTGGCTCCTGTTTTGTCAATGTCCTGGTCTTTGCCTCTTAGTGATTTTGGTCTGTTTTTTTGTTTGTTTACTTGTTTGTTTTTCTGTGAGCACTGCTGTCAACAGATCTGTTTTGAACTTCCTATCAGCTTTTTGTTTGGCCTCCTGGTCACAGTTTTATGTACATGCTGCGTCTTTTTTTTTTTTTTTTTTGTCAGTCATCCCCCCTGGCCAGCCATCTACCATCAAAGGAGGGCAAATGTATTTTATAAAGAGTTATTAACCTCGAGTGAGAGGGGGGTGTCAACTTTACTCCATAGTTTCCTGTATAACTTCTTTTAAAGTTAGCCAACGTACATTTTAATGGGGTGGGTTTTGACATTTTTTTCTCCCATATCCACTCTGCTACGACTCAGATCACCTTTTTACATATTTTTGTTTTAGGCCGTCATAGGAGTTTTTAGAAGGAACGACCCAAGCTTTACCAAACTATTACATAACCATACATATTTCCACAAACATTTTTTGATACAGTAAGTCTTCCATCTTTGTTATATAAAATTCTCTCATATCAAAAGTATGTCTCTTATAACCTTTTTAATATATTTTTTTCTCATTTACTGTAAACCGTCTACAACAAACTTGGCCTCCACTGCTTGGATTTAAAAGCGTCCTTTTTTTTTTTTTTTTCTCTCAGATTGTTACTTCGTAATTTTGGCTGACTGCCAACAGACCTCTGTGTAACCTTGAATCACTGCTCTTATCTTAAACCAGCAGTAAGCAGAGAAAAGAGCCAGTTAACCCTGTAATTGCAATTCAAGAATTTGCAATGTATAAGAAATGTTTTACATTTTAAATAAAGCAAAAGCATCAACCCAAATTGGAGCCAGAAGTACATTTACAATTAGCTAAACTTTGTAATCTGATTCCTCCTATTAAAACCTCCTTTGGCTCAACAGCACTTTGGCCATTCAGCCCTAGGCTAGAGCTGCTCCAGTTTTAAGATGCCTGCAGGCAGTGCCAGGCTGATGACACCAAGCAAGAACTGGCCTTAGGCTCCCAAAGCCAGGAGGAGACCCCAGGCACTGTCTTGCTCCACATTCACTTTGAAATGAATTGTGTCTCTTCAGACACAGCTGGGCCTAAACCTCTTGGCCTTGTGTCTCCATCAGAGTCCAGCCACCAGACCAGCTGGTGGCTCAGGCATTTTTTTAATCTTGGTTCTCATCTGGGCTGGTCACTGTCATCACCTCATTTCTCTGGATGCTCCTTTTTTTATCCTCTGTCAGCCTACCTGCAGCACTCCACCTGTATATCCCAGCACACTAAAGCTAAGCATCTTTTTCATGTCTTTGCCCATTACAGCACAAATTATTTTTTTCAATTACTTTTGTTTTCGAACTGATCAAATCACCTGCTTTCCCCAGGCCCCTGCTGAGCCCAAGCAATCTTGGACTCACACACTCTACTTTGTTCACTCACATACAATTATATATTTTCCTCACACCTTTCAGACACACAAACTTCATTCTGTTCACACACGCTCATGTACCTCCTTTTTCCCAGTTATTTTCATCCAGGTGCCAGATTCTCTTGCCCCTCCCATTGCAGGCTACTCCCACAATTCCATACACTCCGAAAGCTTTCCTCACTGCAGGCCACACCTATGTTCCCTACTTGGGATTGCATCAGACTTAGTCCAGATTGGACCAGCCATGAGTCTCTCACAGCAGGCCATTCCCACATCCCTAGCACCCACTGTGAGACAATTCTCTTTGCAGGCCATTCCTGCTTTGGGGAGTCAGTGCCAGTTTGGGACCTGGTCAGATTACTGGGTACTTTCATCCCTTGGGCCACTCCTGCATTTCCTAGTTGGAGTGTAGGTTTCATCTGACCCGATCCACATCAGATTACGAGGTACACTCCAGGAGGTGATCAGGCTCCTCTTTCATCCTTAATGGACAGGTTTTCTCTCTTGGGCCCCCAGAACCTTACCACAGTCTTGTAGTGTGCTGTTGTTCCAGAATAGTCCTGAATCCCCTCCAGTGTCATTTGCACTGATGGTAAAGAGGTGCCCAGGCTGGGAGGGCCAATTTCCTCTCTGAGCTAGTTTTTCAGAGGTCTCCAAACTCCTACAGCTTGGCCCCTCTCAGACCTGCAGGCAAAGGAGACAAATCTGAACAAATCTGTCATCTCCTCTTCCTTCATGGTTTCCAGAAATGTTGCAAGATTAAGAGACAAGAGTGACCAAATGGCAAGCTAGAGGACTTCGTTTTCAGATGTACATTGGCTCAGCCAATGAATCCAAAACGGCTGAGTACAAAGGACAGATTCTAGCTTTTATACATTTGGTCAAGGGGATTGGTCTTTGACATGGAACTTGTGTGTGGGCAGAATGAGAACAAATGCAGTTTGTCAAGCTGTGATAGTTTTGTATCTTGGTGGCCATTTGCAAATATGACAGGATGTTATGGAAACAGGAGGTTATAAAATTTTACAGAGACAAAAACTTCAAAGTAGAAGCTCTCATTATGTACCTGCCAATTTCCATGTCCTGAGTTGCTATGGCTCAGGTCCTCTTGAAACTAAAACCACCTCTAGAGTGTATTCTCTCCATTTTTGAATCCCTGCTATCATTCCATTATATTCATGGGTTGGTGTAGCACTTCAACCTTGGTTGCTCTTGGCTTAAGGCCTGCACAAAGGCCAAGATCCCAGCTTCTAAACTCACACTGTGCTTTAACCTCTAAGAACAAGTGAACTAAGGGCTGGAGATCTAGCTCAGTGACTTAAGTGCCTACCTGGCAAGCACGAGGTTGTGAGTTCAATCCCCGGTGCCAAAAAAAAAAAAGAGCAAGTGAACTTGTACAGAGGGGAAGCTAACACACAGCTGGTGGAACAATTCCATCTACACTTGGACTAACAGCCACACAGACAGCAGCCCTGCCTTCCTCCTCATAATAAGCCTGCTGTACAACCAGCTAGCCTGCAACACCCACACATACCCTACTATGGCCCAACAGACACTGAAGCACAGACCTTCCCCCTTAGTGAATTCATTGCACAGTTGGCCAGCCAGCAATGCCTGAACATGCCAAAACCCTGCCAACCAGATGGCAGCTCGCCCACTAAAGAATCTGCCAGCTCATAGTGCCTGCTTGTACCCATCCTAGCCAAACAATGAGCCAGGTGATGGCCCTACCCCCAGAAAAACTGTGCAGTGTTACTGCAGTCACAAACACCCGCAGTCTAGGCCAATGATATAACCACACACATCTCTGACAAGGATATAACTGAAGAAACTACACAGGAATCACTTTGCTGTTTCCAGAATCAAAGCTAATATACACTATCCAACCCAAACTCTAGCACCATCCATAAGAAAAAAGTCTATCTGAAAATGATATATAAAATTGCAAAAGGTGACTGTTGTACTAGGTGTACAGATTAACAACATAGGAATAAGAAAGAAAGAAAAAAGAAGAAAGAAAGAAAGAAAGAAAGAAAGAAAGAAAGAAAGAAAGAAAGAAAGAAGAAATTTCCTGAAAAAGAACAGGAACACAGTAATTCTCCAGTAGGAGATGCTAATAAAGAGAATTTACAAAATACCTCCCAAAAAAGTCAAAATAATAATAAAGAAGCACAGTGAGATTATGAGAAAATACAAACTATTCTGTAAAATTAGAGAAACAATTCATGTTCTAAATGACAAAATCAGTGAAGACAGACTGTAAAAAAGAAACAAAAATTTTGTAGCTAAAGAATTCAATGAAAAGAATTTAAAAAATACAATTGAGAACTACAACAAGAGATTAAATGAAGCAGAGGAAAGAATTTATTGAACTTGAAGGCAGGTTCTTTGAATTAAACCATTCAGAGTGAGATGAGAAAATAATAAAAAGATTGAAAAAAGCTATTGGGACCTATGGGACATCAGATGAACTAATATTCACATTTTGGGAGTTCCAGAGGGAGAAGACATGGAGAAAGGTACAGAAAGCATATTTAAAGAAATAATACCTGAAAACTTTCCAAGTCTTCAGAGAACTATGGACATCAAGATCCATGAAATTGAGAGAACCCCAATTAGACTCGACCCAAAGATGTCCTCTGGCACATTATAATCAAGTGGTCAAAAGTCAAAGAGAATTCTAAAACAGCAAGAAAATAACATTAAGTCACATATAAAGGAATCTTTATTAGACTAACAGCAGATTTCTTAGCAGAAACCTTACAAGATAGGAGAGAATATTTAAAATGCTGAAAGAAAAAAAAACTTCTTGACAAATTGCAAAAATAAAGTTCCTCAGACAAGTAAATCAGAAGAAATTATCATTATGAGACCAGCCTTACAGGAAACATTTAAGGGAGTCCTACATCCAGAAGTGAAAGGGAGATATCTACCATTGTAAAAACATGCAAAAGTATAAAATTCATTAGTAGTATATTTACACAAATGAGAAAAAAATGAATCCAACTTTCTTACTATAGAATACCACCAAACCACAAAGATTAACAATAAAAGAGAAAGAAAGAACAAAAGATATATAAATCAACCAGAACATAAAATGATAGGAGTAAGTACTTACCTATTAATAATAACCTTGAATATAAGTGGATATAATTCCCAAATTAGAAGATATGAACTTACATAATGGATTTTTTTTAAAACAATTACCCAAATATATACTGCCTACAAGAAACCAACCTCACCAATAAAGTGATACAGAATGAAAGTGAAAGAATAGAAAAGGATATTCTATGAAAACATAAATAATATTAAGTAGGAGTAGGTATACTTATATCAGATAAAACCAGACTTTATGTCAAAAACTATAAAAGGAGAGATAGAGGTCATTATTTTATGATGAAAGGATTGACTAAGAGGATATAATGATCATAAATATATGTCCACCTAACGCCAGACTCAAATATATAAAGTAAATATTACTAGAGCTAACAGAAAATATAGTCTCCCATACAATAATACTTTAGGACTTCAAACCCCCACTTCCATCAATAGACAGATCATCCAAACATAAAAACAACCAAAAAGGTCAGATTTAAACTGATACCAAATAGACCTAACTTGTTTACAAAACCTTTCATCCAACAACTACAAAAATACACATTTTTCTTAGCAGCACATCAAACATTTTCCAGGACAGATCATGCGTTAGACCACAAAACAAGCTTCAATAATTTTTATTTTGTCTCAATAATGTTTTAAGAATATAATCATATCTTATTTCTTCTCTGGGAACATGGAATAAAATTAGAAATCAACAAGATGAGGAAAGGTAGAAATTATACCCATACAGAATTTGAAATTAAACAACATTCTCCTGGATGACAAATGGATCAATGAGGAAATTATTAGGGAAATTGAAAAATGTCTTGAAACAAATGAAAATAGTATAGCATACCAAATCTATGGGATATGGCAAAACCGTACTAAGAGAGAGAAGTTTATAGCAACAAATGCCTATATTAAAAAAAATTTCAAGTACACAACCTAACAATGTAATTCAAGAAACTAGAAAAGCAGAAAGAAATGAAATCTAAATTTAGAATAAAGGAAATAATAAAGATCATAGCAAGGGGGCTGGGGATTTAGTTCAGCAGTTCACGTGCTTGCTTAGTAAGCGTGAGGTCGTGAGTTCAATCCCCAGTACCCCCCCCAAAAAAAAATCATAGCAAGGAAAAAAGTTCACTTTCTGAATGATAAAATCAACAAGCTAGACTAAGAAAAAAAGATACTTCAAAAAAATCAAAAACAAAAAGGAGACATTGTAACCAATCCTACAGAAATATAAAGGATCATTAATGATTTATTTGTAAGACACTGTTCACCAACAAACTGGAAAAACCTAGAAGAAATGGATAAATTGCTACATATAGCCTACCAAAGTTGAACCATGAAGAAACAGAAAATCTGAACAGGCCAGTAACAAGTATAACAAGGTTGAAACAGTAATTAAAGTCGTCCATCAAAGGGAAACTAAGGACAAGGTACCTTGGCTTCTGAATTCTACCAAACACTTAAAGAACCAATTGTTTTCAAGTTACTGCAAAAAAAATTAATAAGGAAGGAATTCCTCCAAATTCGTTCCATGAGTACTGATATAAAAAGCAGACAAGGACACTATAAATTCAAAATCAATATCCCTGATGTACATAGATGCAATACAGATGATTCCATAGAAGTACAAAATGAAATCAGGAATATGAGAAGCTGACAAATATGGAAGTAGTTTGGAGAAAAGGTAACTAGTAGGTACAGGTGTGCAGTTGGCTTGGAGGAATAACTTCTAGTTCTATAGTAGCAGGTGGCTATGGTTGATGATATTATATATCCTGAAATAGCTAGTAGAGAATATTTTAAATGTCCCCAATGCAAAGAAACAATAAGTAGTTAGGTTTCAATCTGATGATTACAAGTTATACACATGTATTCAAATGTCACATTCCATTGTGTAAGTATATAGAATTATAAGTCAGTTAAAGTGATTTTTAATTTTTTAAGAATTAGGTTCTATGTTCTGGTTTATTATAAATAAAGGCTTCACTTGTGTATGTGTCTGGAAAAGACATTCAGAAGGAGAAGAAAATGCAGAACAATTCACTGTATGTAGACTGTCCAGGGCCCTTGCAAGATATCTGGCCCCTGCCCACCAAGGGCCAATAACACTGCCTCATTATTGTGACACTTAAAAATACACATGTACCATATTATAAAAATGGATGGGGCATTTGTACATCCATTGAAATCAACTAGACAATAGCATCAAGAGAAGGTTTAAGGTGAATTTTTTGAAACTTCTAACAGTTATACATGTAATAGTAAATGCTCAAAAATTATTTGTTGAATAAATGAAGGCCTATTTTTCCTTCCTATTGCTATTCATGTCTTGAGAAATGGTTGCAATCTAATTTAAACGGTTCCTTCTATAAGTTGAGGTAGAATTCTGTGTCAGTGAATCAGTTTGCAAGGTTAAGACCACCAGAAGGCTGCCTAGTATCTTAGGATGACAAATGTTTGATTCCAGGTTCCATGGGCCATTGTATCTTGGTCTCCAGAACATTTAGTCAAATTGTTTGCATGAGGCGGCATGACGTTTATACAGTGTACAGTCTGTGAAGTTAAATTCTTCCTCTTCACTGGTCTGTTTTCTTTTTAATTAAATGTGGATTTCTGTGTATTAGTAGTAATTATCAATCTGTTCTTTCTGGTTATTTTTCAATAGGATATTGAAGAGACAATGAACACTGCTTTGAATGAACTCCGAGAACTGGAGAGACAGAGTACAGCAAAGCATGCACCCGATGTGGTGCTGGATACCTTGGAACAAGTGAAAAACTCTCCTACCCCTGCAACTTCCACAGAATCTCTCAGCCCTTTGCACAGCGTTGCCCTCAGGAGCTCAGAGCCTCAGATTCGACGTAGCACTAGCTCCTCCAGTGACACAATGAGTACTTTCAAGCCTATGGTGGCACCCAGAATGGGAGTGCAATTGAAGCCCCCAGCCCTTAGGCCGAAACCTGCTGTTCTTCCAAAAACAAACCCTACTGTAGGACCTGCCCCACCTTCCCAGGGTCCAGCAGACAAGTCTTGCACGATGTAAAAACCAGCTGAGCAAGATCATAAGGGGAAGTGATTTTAAAAAGAAAATGGATTAGTGACAAGTCAATGATCCATAACTTTCCTTAGTTTTGTGCTTACAACTGGAGATCTTTTGGCTTTTCTATGTTGTCGAATGTAATGTCTAAGACTAGCTAAATTAACACGGGCATTTGTATTTTGTAATTTTTCTAAATAACTGGACATATGTCATTTTAAAGACAATAGAAACACTTAGACTTACTTGAAAATCCAATGCTGCACCACTTGTAATGAAGGCAACACTGCTCACCATATTGCACAGTGCTTCAGATTTAGTGTAGCCCAGATGAGTCAGAAATGTCTCGATTGGAAAGCAGGAGAATCTGATTTCCATGTCTTATTGGAGTGTAACCAGTGTTGGAGTGGCACTTGGGGAAATCAAAAGGTCAGCAGGGCATTATTGGTAACTGACTGTAGGCACCGCTGATTCCATCCAGAGTGGGAGTCCAGCTTCTGCTAACAACTTGCATTATATCACAGTGGGACCTTCATCCCCTGAACTGAATGGACTGAATGATTGCCTCTTCCGTAAGTCATTCCCTGGGTCCAGGTTAGAATCCCAGTGTTGCTTGAATTGAACTAAGAAAGAAGAGAGAGACATCATCCCCAAAGCTACTGATGTTACTCCATGCACAACTGTAATCAGGCCCTGGAGCATTCCAAGTCCACACCCTGCATTTACAAAGGACTTGGACAGTCTAAAGACTTTCTGGGGCCAGGGATATAGCTCAGTGGCACAGTAACTGCCTGGCAAGTGAGTTAGATCAATTCCCAGTACCAAAAAAGAAGACTTTCTGGTTATACCACAAGCTCCTGCAAAGATCTGTTGTTCTACCTGCCTAGAAAATACTTGCATTTCCCAGAAATCCCTATTTTTCTCTGTGGGAAGCATACAAGACATGAATCCTTGATCCAGTCGGTATTCTCTGACTAAATTACCATAATTCCATTAAATATACCACAAAGGTCTAATGATCCTGAATCTGAAATACCAGTTCTCTCCCTTTCTCCTTTTGTGCCAACCCTCAACTGGCTATGGTACTTGAGTAAAAGCCATAATGGACCATCCTAGGAAAATTACCTCATGGTTCCAGGATGATTTCCTTCCAATTTTGTACCTTGGAACTATGAGTTTTCCTTTTTTTTTACTTTTTGGCATGTGGTCTCTATATGACTTACATAGTTAACCAATCTCAATTAGAGAGCCTCTTTCTCTGTCATCCATGCACAGACAATTTTTCTTTAGCTCGTATTTTTATTATGTTTCTCTGCTATTGTAAAAAAAAGTTGTTTGGTTTTATTGGGGGGGGCTGGGCAGTGTTGGGGATTCCGAGCACATAATCCACCACTGAGCTATAGCCCTAGTCCCCCTAAAATGGTTATGAATGCATTTGCTTTTAGTAAGGTACAAGTAACCACTGTCCTACCAGCAGCAGTTGATAACATCTTAGAACTATAAATTTTTTATCTATGCTATCATTGAACTTCCAGATGAAGGAATATGGATTCCTCCAAGCAGATTCCTTCAGATCACTGTTGACCATCTGTATTTAGTTTCAAACTGGCAGCCAGTTACAGACCCACCTAAGAATTGCACAATATGGACTTTGGTTCATCAGCCCATTGGTAAATGCATCATGCAGAGACAGATTAAGATCTCTACTAAAATCAAGATCATTAGTTTTATCTTTACCTCAATTTCCCAACCTAATCATTCCACTGCAGAATGAGATCAAATTAATGAACTATTACCTTTCAAAGTAACATTTGCCTGTGGCCTAATTTCATATGGACTGAATAGTGTTGTGTCCCCTCAACTTCTCAGGCCACCCATGTATTTCCAGATGTGGTAATTTTAAACTTCTTAATGTTCAGAAATATTCTTCTTGACCATTTTCAAAAAGAGGCCCAGCTCAGCATCTGCTCAACCCCTGACCATTTCTTTTGATTTCAGTGGTCATTTTGACCTTTAAACACCATGGAGACCCAGCAGGACTGAACTTTGTATTAGCAGCAACCCTTGTAAATTGCCTTCCCCAAATTCTCCAGGAAGATTAAATTTTCCTAATCTCCCAGTTCTTTAAAATAATAAGAGTTCTTAAAACCATTTTCCTTCTTTGGTGGAAAAGTAAGATGTTAACAGAGGCCAGGGGAAAGGAAGAGGTGTTTTGAATCTATTTTTAAGTGCTCTTTATAAGCTTTCACTTTCACTCTTCAGATTTTTACTCCTGCAAGCTGTTCCTTCAGAGACCTGCCTGGTAATCCTCCCCAGGGTGTCTTTGTGTTTGGTGTTTCCACCAATTACAGATCACTGGTTGCCTTTCTAACGCCCAAATCAGGACTCTGCTGCCTTGGATGATGGAGGACATGCTGCTGTTGACCCTCGGAGTCTGTACCTTCTTTCGGGAAACAGCTGCTACTCTTTTACCCTCACTCCCTTAGCTTACTGTCCATTTTTTCTCCCTACAGTCCTATGTCTCCTCCAGATTTTCCCCCCTCAACTCCAAGTAAAGGGTATGACCTCTGACTGACTCAGTAAGGACTTACCTATCCTTACTTTATTTAGTAAAAATATTCAGATTCCAGGGCTAAGACCAGGTAGTCACTTCATGAAGGATCCAAGATAACATCCATGAAAAACCGCAGCAGCTGAGAAGGTTCACCTGGTACACAGCCTTCTTTGGGATCACAGGTACAGCACCTGGAGGGCAGGCAGAAGAAAGAGAAGAAAGAGTCTTGGAATGTTATGTCCTCATTTCAAGGATTTTAGCAGTTTTCATGTGAAGTTTAAGGAGAATGTCATTGAGAAGATGAGTAAATTATGGTTCTACGAAGATTATCTGACTCCACCTACACAAGAAAACATATTCACAGCAAATATAATTGTATGTTCATGCCCCATAGAACTCACTGATGTAGATTTATCAAGCAGCCTTTGCTTGTGTTGGGCGTTTGGAGAGTGAGTTGTTAGGATAGAATTTAAGCAAAGTACTTAGTTTACATTTTCTGATGAATGTTATGAAAACTATTGAATCTGTTGAGTGGACTTTGTAGAGCTCCATGTGCATGCTCATGTTCAATGTCAACACCACTGTTCACCAGTTATATATGTCTTCACACAAGGTAATCTGAGTTTGGTGCCCCTTGACTCATCTGTAGAATGAACTACAGCAGGGTCCCATTTAATGTACCATCATGGTCAGATCAATGGTAAAAAGCTCCAAGGATCAAAGTACATCCTTGAATAGTTTTCTGTCATTGTACTTTTGTCATTCCCAAAATGTGTTTACAATTTACTTTAAAAAGGGGATGAGTTGGTAGTGGTATCCTTAGCATTTAGAAATACCATCTCTGAAGTCAACAATTGAAGAAACTATAATCTGACAATTATGCCTCTGAAATTCTAAATTAAACTATCTGGGTCTGTAAAGGGGGTTGGAAGATTTCAAATTTGTAATTTCATTTACTCCTGACCATAGCTGTTAGAGGCCATGAATGCAGGAAGCGCACGTGAGACTCAGTCTTGCTTTCAGTTATCCACCACAGATGCCCTGAGACACAGGGCAGCTTAGACCTGAAGGCTCTATCCATGTATAGAGCCTTACTCCAGACCACCCTTGAGCTGAGCATTCAACCTCCAGCAGGGCTGGAAGACCAGGCTATGTTCAGGGTGACTTGGAAACAGATGGGTAAATTAGCTGGAATGTAAGCTTTCACTTACCCTAGTATACTTTCTTTAAAAAAAAAAAAAAATTAGTCTACATGGTATAATCCAGATGGATACCTGTATCTTTAAATTACATAGGGAATTTTGTATGTTTAAATAATTGTACTGGGTTCCATAATGCTTATCTTAGAAACTTTAGTAAAAAAAAAATATATAAACTGTGCATTTGTGAATGCCCCCGTTAGAGCATTCATGCAAGTTCAATGTGTAGTGTGATGGTTATTATAGATATTTAAAGTATAGTAAGTGGCTGTGTAACAGGAAAGACTATTTTACCTGCGTACTTAAGGTAACTCCTGCCCATGTAATTAAATCAGTATTGTCCTTTCCTGTCAGTTTGATTATTTGCAGTACTGGTAGCTTCCTGCTTGTGACTGTTACCTACTTGTGTCAATGTACATCTGTAGTATGTACATGTGAAAGTGCCTTTCTATTTTAGAGGAGTTTAGCCTTGCTCTTGTACTGTTGCCCCATTCTGTGCCCTGCCTTCCTCCTCCAAGTTCTTGCTGCCCACCTGTTTTGAAACTTCCTTCACTCTCTCCCTGCATCCTTTCCACCCCCATGTTCTGTGTCTCAGTGC
>RJWT010019107.1:0-18553 GCA_004365215.1 Cuniculus paca
CTGGTCTCGAACTCACGACGATCCACCTGTCTCAGCCTCCCGAGTGCTGGGATTACAGGCGTGAGCCACCACGCCTGGCTAGTTCAGGTTGGCTTCGAACTCGCTTTGTAGCCTAGACTGGTCTCCAACTTAGCAGCACTCCCCAGTCTCCCAGTGCTGGTATTACAGATATATGCCACCACTCCTGGCTCCTCCATCTCTTGGTCACCTTTCCATTTAAGAAGATTTGGCCAGGCCTGGTGGCGCATGCCTGTAAGCCCAGCACTTGGGAGGCTGAGACAGGAGGATCATTGTGAGTTCGAGACCAGCCTGGGCTACAAAGTGAGCTCAAGGCCAACCTGAACGGCATAGTGAGACCCTGTCTCAAAAAGACAAGGGCTGAGGATTTAGCTCAGCGGCCTAAGCACCTGCCTGGCAAGTGCGAGGTTGTGAGTTCAATCCCTGGTGCTGCAAAAAAAAAAAAAAGATCTGTCCCCCTACTTCCTATTCTCTGCTTTTATATTGCTCTTTATTTATAATTTGTGTTTCTCATGTAAGAGAAACCATGCAATATTTAAACTTGTGTGTCTGATTTATTTCACTTAACATTATGGTCTCAGGGTGCATCATTTTTCTACAAATGACTCAAGTTTATCTTTGTTTATGGCAGAGTAGTACTTCAAATTGTGTAAATACCAGATTGTCTTTATTCATCCATTGATAGACACGTAGGCTGCTTCCAAGCTTTAGCTATTATGAATTACATTGCTATAAACATGGATATGTGTATATCCCAATAATACAATGTATTTAACTCTTTCGGGAAGATGCCTAGATGAATAGTTGGGTCAAATGGAATTTCTACTTTTAGTTTTTTGAGGACTCTCCATACTGATTTCCACAGTGATTCTATTAGTTTACATTCCCATTAACAGCATAGAAAGGTTCCTTCCCCCACCCCACAGCCTCACCAGCATTTGTTAGTATTTGATTTCTTAATTATTGCTATTCTTTCTGAGGTAAAGTGGAATCTTAGTGTTGTTTTAACTTGCATTTTTCTAATACCCAACAATGTTGGGCATTTTTTCATGTATTTATCGGCCATTTGTACTTCTAAGAGGTGTCTATTCATTTCCCTTACTTGTTTTTTGATTGGGTCTTTTATTTGCAGGGGGAGTTTTTTTTTTTTACTTCCTCTTCTTTTTTTCTTTTTTTAGTTCTTTAGAAATTAGTCCTCTGTCTGAAGAATAGCTGGCAAAAATTTTTCCCATTCTTTAGATTGTCTCTTCACTCTGTTGGTTATTTTTTTGAGCGTGTAGCATTTTTATTTGATATGATCCCATTTGTTGATTCTAGATACTATTTGCTATGCAACCAGGGTTCTGTGCAGAAAGTTCTTGCCTATTGACTGTGACATCAGAATTTTACCTATTTAATCTTTCAGTAGGTTGTTTGTTTTAACATTTAGGGTTCCATCCATTTTTATTTTAGTTTAGTACATGGTGAGATACGTGGGTCTAGGCTCAGTCATCTGCATATGCATAGCTAGGTTTCCCAGCATTGTTTATTAAAAAGGCTATCTTTCCTCCAGTATATGGTTTTATTTTGTTTTGTATTTTGGTTGTTGTTGCTTTTTTGAGGCAGGGTCTCACTGTGTAATGAAGTCTGGCCTTGAACTTGCTTATGTAGCCCAGTTTGGCCTCAGTCTCGTGTTGATCCTCCTGTCTCAGCCTCCCAAGTGCTGGGACTACAGGTATGTGTCACCACACCCAGCTCAGTGTATGTTTTTGACCCCTTTGTCAAAGGTGAAATAATTTAATATGCTTGGGGTTGTTTCTGTATCCTCTGTTCTGTTCCATTGATCTTCAAGTCTATTTCTATGCCAGTACCATGCTGTTTTGATCCCTGTAGCTATGTAATATAATTTCATGTCTAAGATTGTGATTCCTTCTGTATTGTTTTTCTCATTGTTTTTTGCTATTCTGGGTCTTTTCTGGTTCCATATGAATTTTAGGATTGTTTTCTTCAGTTCTGTGAAGAATGTGGTCGGTACTTTGACTAGGATTGCATTAAATCTATATATCGATTTTGGAATTATGGCCATTTTGACTATATTGATTCTGCCTATCCAAAAATATGGGATATGTTACCATTTTCTGATGTCCTCTTCAATTTCGTTTTTCAGAATACCATAGGTTTTCTACTTCATTGGTTAGGTTAATTTGCAAGTATTTAATTTTTCTTGGTGAATAGTATTTTTTCCTAATTTCTTTTTCAGTGAGTTCATTATTGGTATGTAGGAACACTATTGATTTTTATGTGTTGATTTTGTATCCTGCTACATTGCTGAAGTTTGTTATTAGTGCTAGGAGTCTTTTGGTGGATTTTTTTGGTTTTCTATGTAGAGGATCATATCATTTGCAAATAATGATAATTTGACTTCTTTCTTATATATGTACTTTCTATTTCTCTTTCTTGCCTAATTGCTTTTGGTAACATTTTGAGTACTATGTTGAAAGGGAATAAAATTCAACGGTTAGGTTCAATGTTGACCTTATGGGGAAATTTGATTTGGTTTTCATCCAATTCAGTTTGTGACCAAAATCATGGAAAGACTTAAGCTCATGAACCAAGTTACCACTGTAGTGGCGTTACTGCTTAGTTCTAGAAACTTCTCTCTCATCCCTGATTTCTTCTGTAACTCATTGTTTACTTAAGAGTGTATTGTTTAGTTTCCATGGATCTGTATAATTTCTGTGTTTTGTCATTGCTATCTACCTTCACTGTGCTCCGAGCTGATAATATGCATGGGGTGAATTTAATGCTTTTACATTTACTTAAGATTGCTTTATTGGCTAGAATGTGGTCTACTTTGGCAGAAGTTCCATGCGCTGTTGAGAATAATATGTGTTCTGCTGTTGCTGGGTGGAACACTTTGTACATATCTATTAAGTCCATTCATTTGAACATTTTATTCAACTCATATTTCTTGTTGAGTTTTTGTCTAGTTGATCTATTTGCAATAGTGAGGTATTGAGGTCCCTCACTATAATTATATATATGTTTATCTGATTTTTAAGTCCAGTAGTACTTTTTTTATGAAGTTGGGCATGCCACTGTTTGGTGTTTATGTGTTAATAATTGTTATTGTTCCCTTAACCAATATCTAGTGACCTTCTTTGTGTCTTTTCATCAGTTTCAGCTTGAATTCCACTTTGTCTGAATGTGAGATACCTACACCTACTTTTTTAGATCTTGCGTGAGCTTATCAACTGCCAATAATTTGTGTGTGACTTTTCCCCATGGAGCAACTTTCGGGAATTTGAGAGGCATTTTGTCGGCTCGTTTTCTCCTGTTTCTGTGGTTTTATTTTGCTTTGTGTGTGTGTACTCAGGTTCATGGGTCAATTAATATGGAGACCTCCTCAGTCAATCTCTACTTTTCAGTGGTATTTTCTGGGCATAGCTAACTCTTGACCTCTGCCTCTGTCCCAGGGTCCAGTCACCTCCCTTTTCTTGGGATGCCATGTCGAAGTGTATTTGACCTAGTCACCAGTTTCCCAGGAATGGGCCACAGTATTGTTAACGACCCCAAGGCAATCCAGATATTGGCATTACAAAAAAACCAATTAATAGTGGTAGCTATGTCACGGTGGCTATAGTAATAAAATCAGCATCAATTATAAGCTGAATATTGGAAAATGCTAAGGACCAATAATATATCATTCTTAACCATAGAAAAGAGACCTATAAATATAGTATCAACACTAAGGCAAATCAAATATCAACCTACTACTGACCTACAGTAATTCCCTACTAAATGGAGCAATTTTACCTCTATTAACAATAGGGGGAAAAAAGAACAGTATTCAACAGCAACAGTGTAAAGTTAAGTAGGCACCTAGAGATTCATAAATCTTAGTAGTTATACTAGTAAGGGTAGAGGATGGTAGAGAACCAGAGAATGAAAAAAGCAAAATGAGATATGAGAAGGAGAGAACAGTGATATGGGGATTCCTATTGAAGAGTAAAGGGAAATCAATAGTGTTAGAGAACAGTTCCAGGAGACAAACAAGGAAAAGAAAAAATAAACAGCAAAATACAGGACATAAAAGAAAGAGAAGGAAGAGAAAAAGAGGTGAAGGGACAAAGAGAAAAAGAGAGAAAAGAAACTAAGTGAGGAAAAAAGGAGAAAAAACAATTCCCCAAAAAAACCCAGTGAGCAGTGGCACAGTGGCTGCCTGGCAAGTGCAAGGTTGTGAGTTTGATTCCTGGTACCAGGAAAAAAAAAAAGCCAGATAAAAATAAGGTTAGGGACTACGGTCCCTATTGGTTGTTTCTCAGGAGAACCCGAACGTAGTCATCCTCTCACTCCCATGGTAAACAATTATTGTATTTGGCATCTCCTGCGGGTCCAGTTAGTTGAGCGTGGTGGTTCATGCCTGTAATCCCAGCACTTGGGAGGCTGAGACAGGAGGATTGCCATGAGTTTGAGGCTAGCCTAGACTACATAGTGAGACTGTCTCAAAAAGAGAAAAACAACAAAAACCTCACCTATTTTCCACATTCCATTGATCCTGGGAGGCCTGGACCTTCTCTTCTAGGACTTGCCAGCTCATATTCATACTTTGAATTCATTCAAGTGTCATTATCTTCTAGGAAACACTCTAGTCTCGCAGTTGTTCGTTTGCCCATTGTAACACAAAGCTCACAAAGCATATTCAAATCACAGTACTGGTCACACTGAGCTGGACATGAGAAGCCGATCGTTCTCTGACTGAGGCCAAGTACAGCGGGAGGCAGGGCAGAGGGCTGCGATCATCCCCCTAGTATCTCCTCGTGGAGCACCTGTGACCAGCTGGGCTCTGTGCTCAGTGACAGAGAGGCACACAGAACACAGACACTGCTGCTGCGCCATTGACCATTGATCTATTAGTCAAGAGAGCTTTATAGGCCTGAGGAAGACTGGAAAGAAGCCAGGGATGGGAATAAAATCAGGCAGGATAAATGGGCTTCAGGTTACAAGCCTAGAGTTGCATGCAAAATGCTGCATGTTTGGATGTGTTTCCACAGTCATCATCACGTTCTCCAAGGGGATTTGAAAACAACTCCTTCACAATTAGCAACTGGCCGTGGAGCCATACACCTGTCATCGCAGCACTAGAGGCAGGAGTACATTTAAATGCCATGAGAAGCCCATAAAAGAAGAGCAAGCTCTGGTCACCAGGGCCCCTGTTTGCATCTCTGTTATCCCTCAGGATGGCAGCAGCCGTGCCAGCTCAGTGGTGGCTAGAGGGAGAAGGAGGAGGCCAAGCGGCAGGTGAGTGAAGGCTGCAGGCGCATCTCTGCAGGCAGCCATGTTCAGGAGGCCAAGGTCAGATCCCTGGAGGAGCCGCAGACTTTGGGAGGCCTTAGGGGAGACAGATACGTCGGCTCTAGGGCTAATGAATGAGAGCCAGGGTTGATTCAGTAGCAGGAGGAGTTTTCTAAAGTCACAGCTATCAGGGACAATAACAAGTGCCTTGTTTTTTTAGAGTGGTCGGAGACTGGGTGACTCTTTGGCAGGGCTAAGACCCAGGCCATCCAACCTGATGAGGCTTGGATCTGATGGTCTTGAGATGTTTTCCAGGCTTGGGAAGCTCTAACACTTACGTAGTTTCCCTGGCCATCTCACAGGGTTTCGCAACATGATCAAAAAAATCATTTTATTGTGTCCAAGTGTTAGTGCCACACACACAGGCACACACAATTTCTTTTTTTTCTTTTTCCAAAAAAAGCCATGTCACACAGTGCTCATGAGAAACCGAACATGGTGGCACACACCTGTAATCCCAGAATTTGGGAGGCTGAGGCAGGAGGATTGCTGCAAATTCAAGGCCAGCTTGGGCTACATAGTGAACTCAAGGCCAGCCTGGACTACAATAGCGAGACCCTGTCTCAAAATAAATAAATTAACAAACAATGCTCACGAGGCTAGGAGTCAAAAGGGATAGCTCAGCACATCAAGCAAGTATTGTGGCTCCTAAGAAGGAAACAGTCGACAAAAGGCTTGCATCAGTGGTTCTCAGAAGTTCCCAGGTATCACACAGAGAATACCTGGGATCGAACTCATGACCTTCTACTTGCCAGGCAGGCGCTTAGGCCGCTGGGCCAAATCCCCAGCCCTTGTCTTTCTGAGACAGGGTCTCACTATGCCATTCAGGCTGGCCTTGAGCTCACTTTGTAGCCCAGGCTGGTCTCGAACTCACAACGACCCTCCTGTCTCAGCCTCCCGAGTGCTGAGATTACAGGCATGTGCCACCAGGCCCAGCAGGAATATGAATCTTAAACAACCAACTTCTCTCCAGTTCCACCAAGAACTTGATGTGACAGATCTCACGACTCCTCTTTAAGAAACTGGGTGAAGATGATGAAATGAGGATGACAAAATCCCTCCCAGTAAAGAGCCATGTGCGATTGGTGTTTAGGTTTTGTGCTTTTTGTTTGGCAGCACAGAGGAATGATGGAATAATAAGGAGCCACATTTGTCTTTCTGCCTGGCATAAAACCGGGAAGAATGCATAAAGCAATGGTTCCAAAACATAGGATTTTAGGCAACAGAGGACAACAGTCCCTGAAAGACAGGAAACAAATGAGCTGAGCCCTGGAGAGCGTCCAGGCCACAATGCAGAGAAGGACACAGGCAGAGCCCAAGAGAATCCTAAGTTGGGTGATGAAGTTGGGAGTCTAGGAAAAGCAAGGTAGCCAGAATTCACCTGATAGAGTAGTGGTGGGAGAAAGTGCAAGAGAGAGATCCAGAGATGTGCAGCGGGCCCCTGGGCTAGACCCTAAAATACTGATCAACACATGCATTCGAGGAAACTACCTGAGGCCAGGGAAAGAACCACCCAAAAAGACTGCAGGAACCTGATGTTGATGATTGCATAGGGCTGGGAATAGTATCTGTTTCTACCAGTCAGATGGGACATCTCAGTCCATGGGGTACGACATGTGGCAGTCAAAAGAGTCTCGGGATGATGAGATAATAATTAGTGTAGATTAAACATGGCTCTTCTCCCACCCAATAAATCTTTTTTTTTTATACTGGGAATCAAACTCAGGACCTTGCACTTGCCAGGCAGACACTTGTGCTACTGAGCTATATCCCCAGCCCCCACCTAATAAATCTTAAAAGCAAGATTTTAAAGGCTCAAATTGTTCCAAGTAACTTAATTACAGTCCTAAGACAAGGTTCAAGACTATTTCTAGGAAGTCAAAACTAACCACCATCTGACGAACTAAAACTCATGGCTGGCATCCACAAAAACAAAGAAAAAAACCAAAAACTAAAACCTTGGCTGGCTGCTGCTGGAGTGGGGACAGTCAGACCCAAGCCTTTCCCCGTGAGTCAGTGCCATTTGCAGACTGCAGTGGGGAGAGAACAAGGTCCCACCAGGAAACAAGGTCTGCCTGCAAACCAGTGCCATGTGCAGGCTACCTCTGGCAGGGGGACAGCCAGATCCCAGCCCCTTCCAGCTTGCAGGCTGGCAAATGAGAACTACCAATCCCCTACCCCGTGCCCTTACCCCCCAACTGTAAGTGATCGGCTGATCCGGAGAAACACAGGCTGTGATGATAGCTATCAAAGTGAAACGCAGGTGGATGCCTGTGGTGCTTTGGTGTTTCACTGACCTTGCAGTCTAGGGCCAGTGGTCTGATCATCTGTTCAAAGGATAGTGGTACACAGTGTGGCATCTAGGGGGGGAATCTCCTTTTGAGGGTGGTGGCCATTGTTGATTCCCTATAATCTAGTTTTGAAGTCCTATATCATTTTCATTGTTTTGTTGGGTTGGGTTTTATTCTCTTTTGTTTTATTTGATTATGTTATATACGATGGCATAACCAGCTATTTCAAAGATAGCAAGACATATTATGGTAGTCATTTTGAATTTATTATTGTCTTGTTTTGAAGTCCTTGCATCCATTGTTTTGTTTTTATTGTTTCTATTTCACTCTGTTCTGTTTGATTTTTACTATGTCCGAAAGTATCTGCAGCTATTTTGAAGACAACAAAAGACATTATGGTAATTATTGTTGATTTTGTAATGTTTTCAAGTCCTGTATCTCTTACACTGGTTTGATTGGTTTTATTCTGTTTTATTTTCCTTGGTTTTATCCTCTTTAAAAAAAAATAACTAAAACCTTGCTTATTACAATCTAAAAATAAACCCTCAGTTTACAGTCAATTGATTTTCAACAAATTCAATGGGGAAAGAATACTCTTGTCAGCAAATAGTTACTGGACAACTGGATATCCACATATAAAAGAATATAGTTATGCCTTTTCTTCATACAATATACAAACTCTAATCCAAAATTAATTATAGATTCGAATGTAAGAACTCAAAGTACAAAGCTTTTAGGAAAAAAACAGGCAAAAACTGGGAATGATGGCTACTAC
Source organism: Cuniculus paca (assembly GCA_004365215.1). Lineage (NCBI taxonomy): Eukaryota > Metazoa > Chordata > Mammalia > Rodentia > Cuniculidae > Cuniculus > Cuniculus paca. Next base: position 8,419 of record RJWT010019107.1, read on the forward strand.
TGTAACCCCAACACCATGGGAGACTGAGGCAGAAGGATGGCAAGTTTGACCCCGGCCTGGGCAACTTAGCAATTAATGAGACCCTGTTTGAAAATTTTAAAAACGGCTGCGGATGTAGCTCAGTGCAGAAGCCCTGGGTTCAATCCCAAATAACACACACACACACACACACACACACACACACACACACACACACACGGAGGTGTGCACACACAGATACACAAAGAAAAGAGAAAATAGATAAGAAAGGAAAAGAAAAGGAAAAAATATAGGCAGAAATCTTCATGATCTTGGGTTAGGTAAAATCTTCTTAGGCAGGACACCCAAGAGCATAGTTAACCAAAAAGAAAGAATAAAGATAAAAACTTTATTAAAACTAATATCTTCTGTGCTTCAATGCACACCATCAAACAAAAAGACAACAAAATAAGAGAAAATATGGCAAACTTTCTACCTCGATAAGGGTCTATATTCAGGGTAGATACAAAATTCTTATAACTCAGTAAAAAAGGTAAATAAGAAAATGGACAAAAGATCTGAGTAGATGTTCTCCAAACGAGACAATGACTAGTAAGCACACGACATGATGTTCATCATCATTAACTACCGGAGAAATGCAAATCAAACCACAGTTAATGCCAGTGCACACCCACGAGGAGGGTTACAATCAAAATGACAGATAATGGAGAGTCAGTGAGAATGTAGAGACTGAAAGTCCTTTAGTTTGGAGGAAAATGATGATGAAGGAGATCAGAGAACTGAGAGGCTGTAACCACCCTAAATGCTGTGTACCTACAAACAGAGCATCAGACTGCATGAAGCAAAAGCTCATCAGCCTGCTGGGGAAAGTGACAATTCCACAACTCCACAGTTCTAGCTGAAGAATTTAATGGCCCTCTCTCAATAACCAATTGAACAAGAGGACAGAAAATTAGCAAAGGTAGAGCAGACTTGCACACCGTCAAGTAACTTGACCTGATTTTTATAAAATCCCACAGAAGCAGAATATAAGTTCTCAAATGCACTCAGAATGGTATAATATTTTTAGTGAGAGAGAAAGAGAATAAGAGAAAAATTAATAAACCTCTAGCTAAAAACTGATTAGAAAAAAAGTAGAAAAATACGTTGCTAATGTCAGAAATGAAAGAGGTCTACTTCTGTAGACTTTACTGATAAAAAAGAATAATAAGGGAATAGTACAGACAGCTCTATGCCAATAAATTCAACAACTTTGAAGAAATGGGTAACTTCTCCAAAAGACATTACCAAATATCACTCAAAAAGCAGGTAATGTAAATAGCTGTATATATCTGAACGAAGTTGAATTAAAAGCTTTCCTACAGAATTTGAAGCCAGATGGCTTCATTAGTGAATTTCATTAAACATTCAAGGAGAAAGAATATCAATTCTATACAAACTATTCCAGGACACTAAGGACAGATGGCTCTCAACCCATTCTGTGAGGTCAGCATTACTCTGACACTAAATGAAACCTGATAAGGTCATTACAAGAAGAGAAAAATGTGGGCCGATATCCCTTGTGAACACAGATGCAAAAATTCTTAACAAAATTTTAGTAAACTAAATCCAACAATATATGCATATAAAGAATAATGCATTATAGTCAAGTAGAGCCATATCCTGGAAAGCAACTTTAACATTAAAAAATCAATTCATGAAATTCATCATATTAACAAACAAAACACAGACAATCTCTGTAGATGTGGAGAAGAACTTGACAAAATTTGATACAAACTTTCCTGATACAAACTTTCATCAATCTAGGAACATAAGGAAACTTCTCCAATAAAAGCCATCTTCTTCCTAATAAAGATCATACATGGAAACCTACAGCTAACATTATACTTAATGGTGAAAGACTGCCTTCTCCTTGATATCAGGAGCAGACAAGGATATCTGCTCTTACCACTACTATCCAGCATTGTTCATGGCCAGTGCAGTAAGACAAGAAAAAAGATAAAAGGCATCTGGACCAGAATGAAAACAAACAAACAAACAAACAAACACTATCTATTCATAGAGGGCATGATTATCTATGTAAAAAATCTGATGGAATCAACAAAAAAAGTCTACCAGAATTACTAAATGAGTTTAGCATGGTGTCAGGATACATGATTAATATACAATATTAATTGTATCTCTATCCACTAGCAATTTAAAGTTGGAAATTTTAATAAGAAAGCTGTATCAAAAAGTATGAAATGTACATAAATCTGATAGTGCACACACAAACCTGTACACCGAAAACTCTTAAAAAATTACTAAGAAAAAAATTAAAGAAGAATGAAATAAAGGCAAAGTTCTTTCCAAATTGATTTATAGTTCAATGCAATTCCAGTCAAAATCCTAGAACTTTTCAATGGAAATCAACTGATTCTAAAATTCACACGGAAATGCAAAGGACCTGGAATATCCAGAACAAGGCTGAAAAGGAATAGGGTAGGGGCACTATTATTACATGACTTCAAGGCTTAGTATAAACCTACAGAGGGGGCCGGAGATTTAGCTCAGTGGTGTAAGTGCCTGCCTGGCAAGCACAAGGTCATGAGTACTATCCCTGGTGCCGCAAAATCAATCAATCAATCAATCAATCAATCAGCCAACCTACAGAGATGAAGACAGTATGACTTAGGCATTGAGATAGATAACAATGGGAGAAGAAGACAATACCCACATGAATAACTGCATTTTACAAGGTACAAAGGTGATTAAGTAGAAAATGATTGCCTTTTCAGTAAATGGGACTGAAAGAGCTGGATTCCCTGAAAGACAATTGTGATCCATTCCTTGTGTCTTATACAAAAATAATTCAGAATGGATCATAGACCTAGTTATAAAACCTAAAACTACAAACCTTCTAAGAGAACATGTAGGATAAAATATTTTGACTTTAGGTCGAGCATACAAGTCTTTTTCTTTTCTTTTTTTTTTCTTTTTCTTTTTTTTGTCTTTGAGACAAGGTCTCACTATGCCATTCAGGCTGGCCTTGGGCTCACTTTGTAGCCCAGGCTGGTGTCGAACTCTCACAACGATCCTCCTGCCTCAGCCTCCTGAGTGCTGGGATTACAGGAGTGTGCCACCACACCCAGCTTAGCATACAATTCTTAAACACAGTAAGAAAAGCACCATACATAAAAGAAAACAGTTGAGCCGGGCGTGGTGGCTCACGCCTGTAATCCCAGCACTCGGGGGGCTGAGACAGGAGGATCGTTGTGAGTTCGAGACCAGCCTGGGCTCCAAAGTGAGCTCAAGGCCAGCCTGAATGGCATAGTGAGACCCTGTCTCAAAAACACCAGGGCCGGGGATCTAGCTCAGCGGCCTAAGCACCTGCCTGGCAAGCGCAAGGTTGTGAGTTCAATCCCCGGTGCCGCAAAAAAAAAAAAAAAAAAAGAGAACAGTTGATCATTGCATTTCATCAAAATAAAGAACTAATCTTTGAAAGACACTGTTAAAAAGAAAGACTGGGAGAAATATTTGCAATTCATACATCTGATAAGGGTGCATATTCAAAATATGTAAAGTATCAGGATATGGTGGCACACACCTGTATATAACTCAGGCACTTGGGAGACTGAGGCAGGAAGATCACCATGAGTTCAAAATCAGCCTGGGCTATATAGTGAGACCTTGTGTTTTAAAAAAACTAAAACAAACAACAAACATTTTATTAAAAATGGGCAAGAGGGGGCTGGGGATTTAGCTCAGCAGCATAAGTGCATGCTTGGTAAATGCGAGGTCATGAGTTCGATCCCTGGTACCAAATAAATAAATAAGCAAGAGATTTGAGCAGACCCTTTACTCAGAAAGATCCGTGGATGCTGAATAAGCCCATGAGAAGATGCCGGGGGCTCTCTGGTCACTAGGAAAATGCAGCGTGCAGGCACAGTGAGCTACCACCACTTGGTGGGCCGAAGAGCCATGAGAGAAGGCTGCCGCTACGACGTGTTGGTGAGGCCACAGAGCAACTGGAGCTCTTGTGCTCTCGTGGTGGGAACGGGAAAGGATACAACTGTCACAGGAGTACAGGACCTCCAAGTGATACGAGGGAACCGTTATAACTCCCAACCTATTGGATGTCCCATACACTGAGCTTGCGTTCCCCAAAATTGAGGAAGGAATTTTAAGCAACAATAAAGGTTAAGAGTGGGAAACATTTATTGAAAGGCAGCTCCTACCTAAGAGAGACAGGAAGGGATTCAGAAAGTGGGTTGCCCACAAACCACTTCTCAAAGGAAGTTTTGTGGAGCACAATCAGGAGGGGGGTACAAAATCACAAGGCGGTGGCTACAAGGTGGAACAAAGCAATTGCAAGTGTAGCCGCATAGGTGGGACAGATCCAGTGGGGAAGCAAGTCGTGTAGCAAGTGTGTGTGGAAAGAACAGGGACCTTTCCTAGACGGGATGGGTCAGGAGGTCTTGGCTCCCCACTTGAGTGGCTGATGCCTATTCAGAATATCGATCATTGTTCTTTGTCCCTCAGGAGATATGCAGGTGTAGTCGTTCCATATTTATCTTGAGGACTAGTCTTCAGCAAATGTGCCTCCAGCCACAGTTGCACTGTGTGCTTACCTTCTGCACTGACCCCTTTGAGGGCCTAGCCCTGTCTGGCCGCCTGTAATATTTCTACCCAACTTAGCTGTCTATAAAACAACTACTTTGGAAACCAGGAGAGTTCATGAAAAGTTAGGCATAGACCTGCCACCTCTGCCATCCCCCTCCTATTTATTGCTCCAGGATAAATGAAAGCATATGTCTATATGAAGACTTGTATGTGAATGATTATAGCAGCTTTGTTTCCAATAGCTCAAGCCAAGATTTACCAGGAGTCCACCACTAAGTGAGGAATGAGTCTCTTCAGGGCCAGATGCTGTTCAGCAGTACAGCACTTGCCTCACACGCACAAAGCGCCAAGTTCATCCCACAGCACTGCACGAGAAGAACACCTCTTCAGCCACAGGTTGTGGTAAACCGCACAGCACAAGAGTCACTGGAGAATGGAAATAATGAATAGTGGACGTGCTTGCTGCATGGCGAAGTCTTGTAACAGTTACCTGAGTGCATGAAGCCAGGCGAGAGGGCATATTCTGTATGGTCCCATGTCTATCACAGTCCAGGGCAGTGCAAAGTACTGTGTTCTGTACCGACAGGAAAATCAGTGGTGGCCAGAGTGTGGGGTTAAGGGCGAAGATCACAGAGGGCCCTGGGGAACTTTTGAAGTGGAGCAATGTGTTCATGGGCTTTTACCTGTGATGGAACATGGGTACAGATGAAAGGAAAAGCCTGAGAGACAGCTTTCCATTCATTCTGACCCTTCACAGCATTGTTTCAGCCTTGTAAAAATACAGACGTCCCTAATGGACTGGCCTGGCCTAAGTCCTGCTTATAGAACAGATCATTCTAGACCAAGAGGCCCTCGGTTTCAGAAGAGAAGGGAAACTTGTGGTAAACGCAAGAAGGACCATGACCATGGACTGGATGCCCTGATCCTCATTTGTTTCCAGCTTCCTCTTTCTCTGCTGCCCCTTCTCATCGCCTTATGCTGTGAGACAGCTGCTGTCCTGGCACTTTGCAGCCAGCAGCCCATCAGGTCTTTATCTCAGTAAAGCCCTGTCCTTGTGGCAAGTCTTTCTCTCTCCCCTCTTTGTTTCTTACAGTAGACGTGTAAAGTTGAGGAAAATGTAAGTTTGTATAGTTTATTGTATGTCAGTTATACCTCAGAAAAACTGCTGCTATGCCTTATACCTAGGTGTCCCTTCAAAGCCTCATGCACCCATAGTTGGGGCTTTTAGGAGGTGGCTGCATCTTGGGTGCATGATACTGAATCACAGGTATGGATCCTGGATTAGTCCATTGATTGATTTAGCATAGTTTTGGGTGCAGATGATAGATTTACCGGAGAGGGAAGACCTGCCCTGGTTGTGGGTGGCACCAACCAATAGGCTTGTAGCCTGGATGGAATAAAAAGGCTGCTATCTCCTGCCAGACCTGCCATGGACTGTTTCTCCTCTGCCATGCCACCTGCCTTGGAGCCTGCTGACTATGGACTGAAACCTCTACAGCCAAAATAAACCTCTCCTCCTTCAACTTGTGAGTGTTGAGTCTTTTGTCCTAGGAACAAAAAAGCAACTAGGACATCTGCTTTAAAGAAACTTCATCAAACTACTACACTTAAGATTTGCGCATTTCAGATGGACATGGTAGCGCATGCATACCATCCCAGCTACTTGGGAGGCTCAGGCAGGAAGATTGTAAATTTGAGGCCAGTGTGTTCCAAAACTTAAAAAAAGAAAAGGCTGCGATATAGCTTATTGCTAGAGTGGTCACCTAGAATATGTAATGCTCTAAGTTTAACTCCCAGTACTGAGGAAAAATTGTGTATTTTGTATATGTAATTTATACACATACATGCATGTACGTGTTCCCCCTAAGATTTCAGTTACCTGTGTTTATTTGTGTTCTGAAATTATGAAATGAAAAAGCCCAGAGATCAAGAACTCGTCAGTTTGAAATACTGTGTTCTTCTGAGTAGTGTGATGAAACCTCCTGGATGTGAGTTGCGCCTTTGACAACAGATCCACCATCTCTACCGCCTGGCCCTGCGGGCTGTCAATTCACAGCCGTGGGCTATTGCATTAGCGTAGTGCTTGGATTCAGATAGCCCTCAGTTCACTTAATAACGGTCCCAAAACACAGGGGAAGTGATGCTGGAAATTTCATCACAGTGCATTATGACTATTCTGTTTTATTATTGATTATTGTGATTGATCTCTTACTACACCTAATTTATGAATTAAACTTCATCCTAGGAAAAAAACAGTACATGCAGGGTTTGGTGCTCTTTGCCTATCCACTGGGGGCCCCGGGATGTACCCCACATGTAAGTGGGGACCACTGTGTGACTATGTGACAGCCACCAGGCAGGGTAGCTTTAGGCAGGTCTCCTTCCCCGGTGGGGAAGCGGTGTCCTCTTCTGTCAAGAGCCAGGCCGTGCTCTAACGTCCCTGCCCTCACTGATGTTTGTGGCTGTGTGTCTAAGGATGAAGAGACAGTCCCTGGCAAACAGTGATGGCACACAGTTAACCAGAGCAGATTTCCAGCGCAAACCCTGGGGCCCAGCCTGAGCCCCGTTAAATTCCATTCCTCTATCCCTGCATGTTTGCACAGAGAAAAACCTGTTGTACTTAAAGTCCTGGTCTTGGAGTCAGGGCCAGGGAGGCAGGGAGAGGGCAAATATTGATGCTGGCTGCAGAGCTCTTCCGCCCTGGGTCTCCCGGGTCCACCCTATGGAGTGCAGTTTGGAGGGCAGCACAGCACATGTTTCTTTCTGAGTGGAAGAACCAATAGACAAGAAGAACAAACACAGGCTCTCTTGCCAATGCCTGCCACCAGCTGTTTGCAGGCTGAGCCTGTCCTGGGCTTAGCTGTCCCCTGGGGAGCCCTGGCTGAGAGAGAGTGAGACACCGGAGAGCCCCAGTGGGCTCTGATTTCAAGCCCGTCAAAGTTTAGCTCCTGAATCTGCATCTTAAAAGTTGTGCAATCCTAGCCCAACACCTTTATCTCTCTGTGCCCCTGGGAAGTGGAGTAACCAAACCAGGCTTCCAGAATGCTTGCGAAGATTAGAGAACATGAGATTCTGGAGAGGAGGTCTTCTCCTTAAGTGCTGGCTGCTAACACTGTGACAGCTGCCAGCACAGCATGGGCAGCGCTTTTTCTGCGGAGAGCTTTGCTGTTCCTGAGCCTCTCCTAGTCCTTTCGGAAGCCCAGCAGCCTGTCTCGGGATCCTTCTCCCTCACTCTTCCTTGCAGCCCTTTTCAGAGCAGATCAGTGTGTTTCTCCTGCTAAAAACCTCGGCCCCTCAGGCAAGGTCCCTCTCTGCAGCCTGGAAGCCAAGCTCTTCCACACCCTTGGGAACCTGGGACCCTTGCTTCTCAGCTTCGGGGTGCCTACTCCTGCCCTCCCCTGGCCCTGGCTCCTTCCTCTGAGGAGCCGAGGTCATCTGACCGAGGCAACGTGAGACCACCAACCCAGCTTCACAGACCGCTGCCTCAGCGCAGGTCAGCTAGCTGCCTCTCCTCTCCGGCGAGACACGTTAGGGACTCTAAACAGGCATTCCCCTGGCTAAGGCCCCACTGATGCCCCACTGCCCTCAGGTACCGTGTGACCAGCTGTGCCCTCCAGGATCTGCACCCCTCTCTTGCGCCCCTCCTCCTCCTCCCCTATTGGGGCGCTAGTCACTCTTGCTTGGTGGATTTTTCCCAGCTGAGCTCTGCGTGGCCTGTGCCTTCCTCAGGGACCAGGCTTGTCCTTCCTCGCCTCTCTCTGTAAGTCTGTGGGAGGGAGGCTCCCCGGGCAGCAGGCACCACCAAACCCTGGGGAGCTGAGGACGGGCCGGGGGTCTGCAGGTCCTGCTCAGGCTGCAGTTGCAGAGAAACGCAGCGAAGGCAGCAGAGCACAGTCCCGTTCCTCGGGCGGCACCTGGGCGCAAGCTCCCACAGTGTCTTCCGATGCTCCAGTCAGAACTGCGATGGCCCGGCTCCCTGAGGCACCTCTTGGGGCCCGACCTTTCCCGCCGTCCACCTCCCTGATGTGAGGTGCGGCCTCTGTTCCCAGGTCTCTCCCTTGGGAGCCCGGCACCCCCTGACGTGGCCCAGGTAAGTAGAACATGCAGAGAAGGAAGGAGTAGGGCAATGAACGAGGCATCACTCACCACTCTCTTTCATGCCCATTTCCATTTCAAAACTCAGAGAGACTGACCTATAAAACCGAAACGGCGACAGTTCTGTCTCCTTCCACGGGAGCCCTCCCCTTGTCCAGAATCTGCGTCTCTCTCCACATCTCCAGAATGAGTGCAGGACACTTTCTGAGCCCGGCTGGGCCTGGTCACATGGAAAGCTGGAAAGGCTTCAGGCTGGGGTGTGGCTGACTGCATCAGAGTCCCAGTTCTAGCCCTGATATTGCTGTAAGGTCCTGGATGGGTTGCTGCCCCCCTGGGCCTCAGTTTCCCCATCTGTCTAAAGGAGACATCCCCCCTTGACTGCCTGGGTGTCGTGAAGCGGGAAGAGGTTGAGAAGCAGCTCGCTGTGGCTCCGATCCTTTCTTTGGGAACCTAGGCTGTCCGGCTGGCAGCTGGCGGGAGGGCAGAGAGTAGTCCGGGGTCCCCCAGCCGTCCTCCCTCCCCATCCTCTTTCTACCGCAGCAAATCTCGGGCCACTTCCTGCTGGTAGGACAAGCGCCCTGCCTACCGCACAGCCTTACGAGATCGGTCAGCAAGGAAGGCCCTGCACTGCGTGCCTTAGGTACCAGCAGGGCAGGAAGTGGCATGGGCTTTACTTCTCCACCATCCTGGAGGATGGCCAAACCCTCGGCTTGGCAGAGCCGGCCCAGACTGATCTTCTTTCCAGGGGGTGACAAGATCAGCAGCTGCAAACCTGTCTTGGAGCTTAGGTTCCCGTTTCCTCCACGTGGCCCCAGACAGAGCTGAAATCACCGAGGCGGATTCTCATCATTGTTCACAGGTGCCTGACGTGACAGAGAACTAACTCCCTGCTAGAGGCACTCAGGGGGAGGCCAAGCCCCAGGAAAGTAGGAGAGGCAATTCCAGTTCAGAGAGGAGGTGGAGGCGCCCCTAGGTCACTTGTGTTTTGCTTTGTTTCACAGAGCTGTGATGGGAGCCGCGACCTTGAGCATGCTAGGCAAGTGCTGTGCCGTCGAGCTGCACCCCACCCTCCACAAGATGATAAAGCACCTTCCGGGGGGCTGGGGGTTTAGCTCAGCAGCTCAAGCACCTGCCTAGTAAGGGCAAGGTTGTGAGTTCAGTCCCCGGTACCAAAAGAAAGGAAGCAAGCAAGCAAGCAAGCACCTTCCTGCCCTTCAGTTCGGGATTCAGGCCTCATGCCAGCACCATCCCCAGCAGCCTCTAGCTGGCCCGGAGGAAGCCTCAGGGCCGCAGACAGGAGAACTCATCAGACCAGTCAACGCAGTGCTGCGTGCCATCCTGGCACAGGGTCCTCGGGACACAGCCGCAGTACTTGAAGAAGGTGGAAGGGCAGCGCCACCACCCAGGGCCGCAGGGCGGGCACGTGGTCACTAGAAAGACAACAGCCGGCAGAAGGGTG